>KV426135.1:0-88046 GCA_001632375.1 Exidia glandulosa HHB12029 | reverse complement strand
TCGAGCCGGTAAGAGAGGTTCGCGATCCCAAATACAACGCGAATGAAATGTTGCGGTATTGCGCGTCCAGGGCTGCTGAAGGGCTGCTTGTCGTCGTCGCGCGTTGCGAACGACGAGACTGGGCGCGCGCTGGAACGCGGAATCTTGAGCGGGTAAGAGAGGTTCGCAATCCCAATACACAGCGCGGGTCGATAACGGCTGGTACGGCGCGGCCAGCGCTGACGAGGTGCTTGCTCGCTGGGGACAACGTCTTGGAGACGGGCGCGCGAGACTGGACTTGACGCGCGTCAGAGAGCTTAGCGTCTCGGGCGAAATCTGGAAACGGTGAGACGCGTCTGAGATGGGAGGACGGGAGTGTCGGGGGACACAAAAGGGAGTGTGGGAGAGGACAGAGGACACTCGAGAGGAGCTGTCCGGCGTGTTCCGCATCTTGCCTCGTGCTTTCGGTTGTGACGACACGCGCCGACAATGGCCGCTGTCGGCGAGTGTACGGGTGCTCAGTCCTCGGTCCCAGAGTCATTATCGGACGAGTGATCCGGAGCGCTCGCCTGTCAACGCAGCGCGCTTCTGGCACGCATGCCGCGGAGGTCGCTATCTTATCGGCGCGTCTGCTCTCTGCTTCCTTCCTTCCACCCTCCAACTTCCCATGGACGCCGACGCAGAAAAGCAAGCGCCCGCGTACGTGACGGCCGGGGCGGCGGACGATGAGGCGGAGCTCGCGCGCATGGGCTACAAGCAGGAGCTCAAGCGCGACTGGAGCTTGTTGCAGGTGCGCACTCAGCAGCGTTCGCGCGACCTGACCTGACCTATACGCAGAACTTTGGCGTGTCCTTCTCCATTATTTCTGTTATTACTGGTATTCCGTCGCTGTTCCTCTTTGGATTGGTGCGTGCACACGACCTGAACGAGAACCGAGCGCTTTCGCTAATCGCGCGCGTAGAATACCGGTACGCGTCGTCTGGGTCGCGTCACGCCTATGCTGAGACTGTAAACGTCAAGGTGGACCTGTTCTCATGGTCTGGGGATGGGTCGTCGTCGCGTTCTTCACCATGATGGTCGGCGCAGCCATGGCAGGTACGTCTTCTACACCCGGCGCGAAGAAGTGGAGTGACGCGTCTACAGAGATATGCTCCTCGACTCCAACTAGCGGAGGTTCGTCTTGACAGCGCTTGCCAACCGCGTCTGACACTCCCCAGGCCCGTACTTCTGGGCAGCCAAACTCGCGCCGCCCAAACACGCCGCGTTCGCGTCATGGGTCCGTACCCGATCTCGACGTCTGCTCAGTGCTAGTGTTGACCTCGCCACTCACAGGTCTGTGGATGGTTCAACCTGCTCGGCCAAGTGGCCGTTACAACCGGTATCTCGTACGCGATGCGATCACCATCCCGGTCCTGCCAATACATTGACTGATACCGCGGCGGCAGATACGCGTGCGCGACGTTCTTGGCGACCGCTGCGAGCATCGGAACGGGGTACGAACCCACGCCGAATACTGTCATCGGCATCTACGCTGCTATCCTCATCGCGCAAGGTGCGCTTTCCACGACTACATTGCATTATTTCGTCCTGACGGTACTTCGTAGGCCTTATCAACACGTTCGGTATGCCATTTACGTGCTGTGGTTGCTCGATACTGTAACTGACGAGAGCCCCCGCAGGCGTGCACTTGCTGCGTTTCCTGAATAACGTGTCTGTCTGGTGGCACGCCGTCGGAACGACCGCGCTCATCATCGCTATCCTCGCCGCTGCGCCGAAGCACCAGAGCGCCAAGTTCGTCTTCACGACGTTCGTTGACGGGACGGGCGGATGGGCCGACCGCGCGAGCCATGCATATGTCGTCTTCATTGGGATCTTGATGGCGCAGGTGCGTTTCACCCACCCACCAACTACCACTTACGGACTATGTCTATGTAGTACACCTTAACGGGCTTCGACGCGAGCGCACACGTGCGTCCTCCCCTCCTGTTCCTGTCCACTTGGCCGACGTTAGCAGATGACGGAGGAGACGCACAACGCCGCCATGTCGGGCAGTATCGGCATCGTAACCGCCATCGGCGTCAGCGCCGTCCTCGGCTGGTTCCTCATCCTCGGTCTCCTCTTCTCGATACAGGACTACGACACGACCGTCGGGAGTCCGGCCGGCGGTCAACCTGTCCTCCAGATTTTCCTCGATACTGTGGGACAGAAGGGTGCTATTGTTCTTATGGTGCGTGTCGGACCCGTTCATACGTGGGTGAGGTGTCTGACGTCTGGGTGAACTTGAAGGTCATTGTGGTCGTGTCGATGTTCTTCTGCGGGTGCGCTAGGCGTTGGGGTGTACGGTGCGATGCTCACCCGGACGTCGGTGCAGGACGTTCTCGATCACGTCTAACTCGCGGATGATGTACGCGTTCTCGCGCGACGGTGCGCTCCCGGGCTCTAAGTTCTTCCACCGCGTCGACGAGAAGTACCGGTCGCCCATCCGGACTGGTGAGTGCCTGCCCTGCCTCATGACCGACCGACTGACAAACGAACGGTCCATTATTAGTGTGGCTCGCGTGCACGCTGAGCTTCATCCTCGCCCTCCCCTCGCTCGGCAACTCCTCCGCCTTCGCAGCCGCGACCTCCATCGCCACAATCGGCCTCTACGTCTCATATGGTCCGTCCTCCCCCTCCCCTCCTCCCTCCACACTAACACCACACGCGCAAAAACAGGAATCCCAATCGCCCTCCGCGTAATCTGCAAAGACACCTTCACAAAAGGCCCCTTCCACCTCGGCGCATTCAGCATCCCCGTAGCCGTAACAGCAGTCCTCTGGATCATCCTCATATCCATCCTCTTCATGCTCCCGCAAGTGAACCCCGTTACGGCGCAGACGCTCAACTATGCGCCTGTGGCTGTGGGCATTGTTGTGGTGTACAGTCTTACGCTGTGGGTTCTTAGTGGACGGAAGTGGTTTACGGGTGCGTGGCTTTTGGATTTGAGTGCGTAAGGAGCCGTGGGGTGCTGACGATACGATTTAGGTCCTGTGAAGCAGATTGCTGCGGAGGAGGCGGGTATAGACGTTATGGAGCCCGGCGCGCTCGAGAGGGCGGAGCGGGAAGGAAAGTTGAAGTTGGAACAGGATAAGGATAAGGATAGGGAGGCTAGCAGCTCGGAGTAGGCTCAGGCTGGTTCTTTTTAACAAAAACACTTCTTCGACCATGGTTATTACTGTAGACGTCTCGTTTTGGATGGATTTGTAATGTGCACTACTGCATTTAGAAGATGAGTCTGACTCTAGATCTGTGTCGCGATTTACAGGGACGATATCCGCTACAAACGACGCCTAAAACGCGTCCAAGTCGATCCCTTGCTTTTGCGACCGCGGTATAAGCTGCAGCTTTGACTTATGGTGAGCTGCGACATTCACAGTTCTATACATCGAGTGATAGTGCAAGTAGTTACCCTTGAAATGACACAGGTGTTAATGCCGAATAATCGGAATCTTCAGGCCGTAGATTGGCTGGATCTGTGCCGGATGTCACGGTTCCAGCTCGAACCACGCGTGTCGCTCCGTATATGAACGCCATCTCATCTTCGTCAAGCTCCGGACGAGAGAGGTTGTCGTCTTGGACGGCGGGGGCCCATGATTTCGTGGCTTTGTCACGGAGAGTCACAAGTGTGGGCTGGGGAGGTCTCATCAGCGACTGTAATGAAGTACCGAAATATGTTGGGAAGCTCACCATGAACCGCGCAACGGTACGTGACTCCGTTTTGACGCGCTGGAAGACGGCAAGTGTGCGTTCGAACTCTCCCATTGCGCTTGAAGCTAGGGAGCAGGTCGGACACTTGATCACGACAGATACGAGGACGACCTAAGCGATGCAGTTATCATCCCTATCCCGGCATTCACAGCACAGAAGAGCCTACACTTACACATGCAGAGAACGCTGGACTCCAGAAGTGCGGAAACCGCACGACTGCAGGTACGCGTTCGTATAAGGTCCGTAAAGTAGCTGTGATGTAGAACGCCGCTCGAAAGGCCGCCATGACGCTCTGTTGGTACTTGCTTTGCGTTGGGTCCGGTCCCTCGCTTACGGCCTTTGCGAAGAATGCCCTATGTAGATTGAGTAACACTACTCCCAAGTCATCAGCCAGCATTCAGAGGGACCTTAGCAGAGACAGACGCACGCTTATTCGTGATGATCATCACGGACGCGCGCTGCATGGCTAGGGTGACGGGTATGTCGGGCTCGAACTTGCCGACATTCGGTGTGCGCAACATGGGGCTAACGGGGTGCTCCCGTATCACTTGGTCCAGTCGCAGTACGGTTGCGTAAGACACTGCCCGAGGAGAGAACGCTTGGTCGGCGACTCTCAGGAGACATGAACTGGTGAAGCCATGGCTCCATGCTTGAACTGAGAGTCCTGGTGAGCCTCGTCGTCACTGCAGCATGTGAGTGGAACACACTTGACTGCTGCCATTCGCTAGTCGCGGGGTCTAAGAATGCTTCTGTGTCTACGGGGAGCCGCGCGTCGAACTGCGACATGGTAAAGGCGGGTGGGCGGCCGAAGTTGATGCCAATGGCGACGACAGCCAGGGCCATGTCCCACTTCCTTGAAGCGTTTAGTGATAAGTCCGACAGGGAAGTGAGAAGACCTACAACAAGGAAGCGACGGGACTGCTTCGTATCTTCGTCCAAAGCCCAAGCCGAGTCGTCCCTGTGCAAGCCAAGCTACAGCGTCGATCATTAGGCTTGTAAGACCGGAGTACAAGACTGCGCTCACGCTTTTACAGAGTTGAGCGCTGAGGCCGTGTAGATTATACGCGATACCCATCGCATTTTGGTCGTCCGATAGGTACATTAGCCAACAAATGAGGTGCTGCGTTGCCTCTGAGCATAGTCCCGCAGTACAGAGCGAAACGGTACCTTACCACAGCAGCAATTCCCTGCAACGTTGGACGCTCAAGCAAAGGGTCGAACGAAAGCGCAAGGCATGCGAGACCGTAGTTCCGCCTCGTCTCGTCCACATTTCGTCCGTTATTTCCGGGATCCGCAATATACGTGATTGCAAAGATCATAAACAAGACAGCGAGGTCGTGCATTGCCAGGCCTTCGGGAAAGCTGGTCGCGCGCGTTCCAGTGTCCGAATACAAGAGGAGCAGGGTCTTGTTGACTTCGTCCTGTGAGACGGCACCAAGCAGCCATCCTATGTGATGGAAGAAGATCTTGACGAGATTATACGCGACGTGCCGGAGCGGGAGCGAAGCCAAAAGACCCTCAGGATCTTGCGCCGGATGGGACGTAAAGAGGAATGCACAATCGAGTTCAGGAAGGAAGTTTCCTTGAGGCTTAGCAGCATTACTACTGGATCTTCGATCGAGTAAGTACTTCACGTTCGGATTGTCAGACTATCGTATAATCGAAGATGTGAAGACGCACGTCGGACAGGGCGGTGCGTCCCAGCCACTGTGGCTGTTCACCGAGGGTGAGCGTTCCAAACATGCTGGGAAGGTCGTCTTCTGCTTCGTCGTTGCTATGGCGCGTTTCTGGACCGCGTGCGCCCTCCCACGCGACATTCGTCGATTCGTCGCGAGCTCGGAGCGACGCGATGGCGACCTCCAACTCTGAAAGCCTCTTCTGCATCTGCGAGAGAAAGGGTGAGCACAGAACGGCTGGTAGGAATGTTATATCGCGCACCGCGTCGATTTTATCGAGCAGATACCGCGACTCCGTAATTAGGACCCTGCAACATTAATATTTAGTATTCCAGCGCACCGACAGACAGTTCCCGTACCGACTGCGACTATGAGCTTTAGGATCCGTAACCACGCCATCTGGGCACACTTCCTCGCAATGCCGCCTAGTGCAAGTGGAACAGGGAATCTTGCGGTCGCAGCGCAGCTTCTGACGCCTGCATTCTGCGTCGCGGTTAGTCGAGAAACTCTGGCGCACGTAACGACGAGAATCTATACCAGCACAAGCAGGCTTGGACGCGGTCGGTCGCTGCCACGAATCCGCATCGTCTGAGCTCATGAGCGCAGGAAGCAAGAGATTCGCGGATTCCGCCGATCCGGCGCACGTAAACAGTATTGTGCCGATCGGCAAGAAGATCGTCTTTGCCATCGGTCCCGATTGCCCAGTTCATTCGATTCGAGAGTGACTCTACCAGATGCGCAGCGTCGACGTGAATGAGACGTTTATATAGGCGGGGACCTCCAAATGAACGCTGTCCTGTCAGTGGCAGGATCCGAAAGGCCCGCACGTCGTTTGTACTTTCTCGCGAAGAGCGTCAATCTTTAAACGGCAGTAGTTCTCTGCTTCGCTCTTGGCTCTATGTAGCTCCGGAGAACTTGAATAGTGCGAGGGGAGCTATGCACCGCGCCAAAAGGTCACCCGGGAAACTACGGACGCTGCGCAGTATGGAATTGAATTTGGCAGACTAGTACTACTTATGATGCTATGACAGCGCCGCAGAGGTGACTAGGACGACGCAGCAGCGTAAATAAGCGGTGGTGACAGGTTATCGACTCGCCTCTCCATACTTCGGCGGAAACTCCATCATGATGGACGATGTGTCAGACATGCTGTACTGGACGGAAGGCGAAGCGACTGGCGGAGGTACACTCGAATGAACGCGGCCGAGAGATTGAAGCAGTGCACTGACAGAGAATCCCGCACGCCGCACGGCCGCCCGCAGAGCAGCGATCTGCTCCGGAGAGTCGTCTTCCTCTGTCGCACTACCAGGAGTACGTCCCAATCGCGTAGAAACGTCAGTCGAATAGTACGGCGCCGTGTTAGCGTAGGACGGTGAAGTTGCATTGCCGCGCAACTTGGACGGTAGGTAGGTAGGCTGTGGACGGGTCTCACTAGCAGTACCTAGAGTGAGAGTGTGTACCCGGTTGTAAGGACCTAGCTCCGTTACGGTGCCGCCTTGAATCGTGTTCCGACGAGAGTGTCGAAGCAGGAAGTAACGGACTGAGAGGCAGACTGCCAGGACAGCCAGACATGTGCCAATAGCGGCAGCAACTATGACGGGCGTGTGAGCTGCTAAGGAGGAGTCCGTCACGGTGTTTCCATTCGGATTTGGGCCTAATCATGAGATCAAGACATTATTCATTGATGATAGGACGTCTCAGGCACTCACCTGTGGGCGATGATGATGCCGTACTACCAGTGAATGCGGCCTCTGACGTCTGCAGCGGAGCCGACGGAGTGCCGTTACCGACGAGAAGAGCGTCGAGGAACGTGCGCATGGCAGTACCATAGGCGTTACTCTGAGCAGCGTCTTGGTTGATCGAGAAGTCCAAATACGGGACACCCGCGAAAGCGGGAGAAGGGCCTCCTTTGAGGGTGCCATATGCATCGCAATCGACGCCTTCCGTGATACAGCTCATCGTCCGCTGTTCGAGCTGAATGTAGTCATCGCGATGTCCGTTACCATTGTTAATGACGAGTTGGTGGGGCTTAATCGATGCTATCGACTCGGATAAGCCCCGAAGGAAGAGATCGGATACGGCGACAAGTCCGTCAACCGTGTACCACTGCTGCGTGCGGCCGTCGACGTCCGTGAAGTTGATGAACGATTCATTCCATCCCATCCAGGTGATCACGTCGAACGCGATGTTGTCTTGGACATCGGAAGTGAAGATCTCCGGGCAGGTGCACGTAGCGTTCACGATGTCGGAGGTGATTTGATGGACGTAATGCTCGACCGATAGCACGAAGTCGGTTCCGAGCGCTGTACTGAATTTCCCGAGTAGAGCTGCAACGTTGCCGCAGTATCTAGCAATAGTCGCTGCGTCGTCCGCAGCTCCTTCGCACGGCTACATCTAGATTAGGACAACGTGCAAGCGCTGAGTACGGGACGCACCCCACAGTCTAGGACTGCACCATTGAACCCGTATTTGTTGACAACGTCGATAGCGCGACTAACGAGCTCGTCAAGATCTGCGCCAGTCTTCGTTGCAAACATAGATGCACTGCTTGAGGTGTCGATCGCGAGGTTTACGCTCGAGCCAGTTGCTACTTTCTGCTTCACTGCGGCGATGAAACCGTCCTCCGTTTCGTGGTTGGAGCACTGCGGCTGACTTGAAAGGTAGAGGAGGTCAATGCAAGATGGGTTTGAAGCGAAAGTAAACTCACAAACAAGCGCCGGTCGAGGCGAAGGTAAACGTGCTCGCCGACGCGTTCAGTGCCGCATTGAGAATGATGAAGTCCCAATCATCTGGGACTTCGCTCATAGGCGTGTAAGACTCGTCATCCGACGGGCTCATCCATAGTCGACCGAACAGCGGGTGAGACTTCTGGGGGGCCATGGCGAGAGCTGGAACCGCCTCGTGCACCGCCTTCCTGGAGTCTATATGTACCCATGGTCGCAGACTCCTCCGCCGATGTTGGCTCAGACCCTCGCCGGTGAGATGCTGGCACTAGCTGCTTTGGGGACACTACGCATGCGCTGATGGCACGCGTGGTGATGCACTGGTCGCATTCGAAGACGCGGGTCCTTTGCGCCTACCAGTGCTAGTGGTAGTACACGAAGAAGGCGATACCGGAGACATCATCATCGAGAGCCACGAAAGTGTCCTGGACACCGTTGTAGACGTCCCCTCGTGGGTTGATGGGAGGTCGTCGCTCGGCCGTTGAAGGTACTGTATCAGACTCTGAAATGCCGTCCGTAGAGCAAGAAACGGCTGTCGTACAGTGGCAAGAAGTTGATAATATTGGCGCCCAGAGGGAGATCTTCTAACGGCCTAGCACAGTAGCGTGTTCTTGATATGCGCCGACAGGCCTCACGGCTCACTCGATTTGCGAAGGAATAAAAGCTCGAGCATAGCGTCGATATCAAGAAGAATGGTAAGAGCGTAAAAGCTGGAATAATGGTAATCAAGTGACGAGGAGCGCAGAATCGAGTGCTGGTCGGGAGCCTAGTAGAACAGCTGTAACGGCGTCGAAGTGCGCTGGCTTGGGCATCGCGTACTAGTACTAAGCCCCACGAGATCAGAGTCAATGTCGACATTCGCACGTTCGACTCAGCATAGCTGCACCGGATCCAGTGGCCAGACTGAGTAGATATCCATGACAGTTCGAAAGGGGTTCAAGGGTTAACAAGAAAAGGAGAATTCGGCCGACGCTCGCATCGTATACAAATAGTCCGTAACATTGAGCAGAAGTTCACGTAATCGATGTAGTCCTTGTCTCAGCGCTTCTGCGTCGCCGCTGCTCAGCGAGCACTAAAGTAAGTCGGAGGAACCTCTGATGCCGAAGCCGCACCCTCCGAGCGCTCGATGCGCCGCGTCGCGATACCGTTGACGGAAGCGAGCAGCATCCGGAAAGGAATTCCCGCTCGTTGTATCGAAAGTGTGAGCTCTGCGAGTTGAGTGCTTGAAAGTTGGGTGTCGTCGCGAGGCGAAGCCTCTACTGCCAGCCTGAGTGGACGGCTATGACGATCAGGGTGAGAAGAACTGTCGCGAAGTGATCAGTGCGTTTCAACATGATGCAGGACTGCAAGGACAGACTCTGCGTCATCCGTATTACGAGTAGCGGGGCTGTCCTTGTTTGCGTTGAAGGGGGCAAGCTTCGTCGTAGAGTCCACAATATCAGTACCGTTGTTGCCGCTCCGAGTCTGAACTTTGCCGCGGCTACCATAAGGACGAATGCGGCCTTCTTCGCGTTGCTGGCGCTTCCGTATGGCGATGTACCAGACTGTTACTGCCACAGCGCTCATAACTGCCATGACCGTGGGAACTACGATGAGCACTGTCGAGAGGCGTCTTGCACCGTTGCGAACATCTGAGTCCGTATGCCCAGTTGCTAGTGGCAGAGTACTATCCGTTGTGGTGTCTAATGGGCCAAGAGGGGTAAATGACGACTCGTAGGAAACGGACAGGATCTTACTCGAAGACTGGGTAGGCGAGCATTTACCTGAATTCGTTATATTTGCTATCTCTTGCGAGACGGCGAGCTGAGAGATGTAAGATCTCCAAGGCACGTGAAATGCCCTATGTGACTTACACCGTTCACAAGCGTTAGATTCCTGCCAGGGAGGCGTGTCATTCGTCTTAATAAATGGACTGCGTGTGACTGACGTACCAGCTACCATCAGGTTCCAGCCAGTTGTAAAGCGATCGTGCCAATGCTGGACCGGTAGTGCACACGGCGTTCTGAATGGAGGAATCCAACCTGAGTGATTGTGATGAGCGTGGAAGACGTGCTGCTGCGGTAAATCTTCCACCTGTAACTCAACGCAGGTGTACAACTGTCGAGGAATCTATCATATGTCCCAGGAGGTGCATTGATAGCTTCGGTCTTTGTCTGGCAACTGCGAAAAGGAACGTTATGAGAGGTTGCAGTGTAGTGTGTCGTACGTACTTGAGGCAGAGCATAGCCAAGTTGAAGGCGATACTGACGATACATCAATCATCAAACAGCGACTAGGAGCTGAGGGCGCACTTGTTGCAGCAACATCGCGCTACGGTCGATCAGCGGTAGTAGCGAGGTTGACATCTCCAATGGAGATTAGACGTACTGTCTGTAAGCGAACACGTGACATCGAAAGATTCGTTCGTAGGCCTTTTGAGAACCGGCACTTCATCTAGACAGATGGCAATAAGTAGGTAATCGCTGCTCGAGAAGCAAAGACCTATCGCACATTTGGGGTCGCAGTGTTGCATCAAACTCTCGTACTGGTCGCACGGACTCTGGCCACTGGTTTTTGTCCACCAAACGCAGGATAGATCGTCCGCTGTCACCAAGGGTAGTAATGCCGCAAGCAGGACTGGTATGACTGCAGTGCGTGCGTGGAACATCCTAGTAGGAACGGACTAAGATGACAGAGAACTGAATAGGACGTGAAATCGTGGGGCGGAACAGGAGCAGCTCCGCGCGAGCTGCGTCTCAAGTACGCGCTTGAGGTGCACAGGCTGAGCGCTGAGGACCGGAGCCGACCAGCTATCCCGCTTGGAATGATATTGAGAGGCCTAATTGCTGGTGCACGTGGACGGAAGCGATGCGTCAGGAATCGCCCACACTACAGTCTGCAGTGTGAACCACAGCCTGTCAGGTGAATCTTATTTAGCGATGGGAGGACACAACCGCCCCGGATGGTCTGCAGATTGTCAAGAGTAAGAGCACGCTTTTTGCGACTCGAGCTTGGTGAAGTCGATGACTCTTGTGCATTTCAGTGAAACAAGGAAGAGGGAGAGAGGTTGGACGCGAATTCCAATCCCGCCGATGCTTCACTTTTTCCCTCGACGGTCATCATGCGCCACTCGAGCTCTACGCCTACATGCGCGCGGCCTACGCGTGCCAGCAGAACGCGAGAGCCTGTTTAAAACGACCATGTTCGGATACATGTTCAAAGAAGAAAACCGTACGTCGTCCTGGCACAGCGCGCCTCTCGCTCACCGCATATACAGAACGCGCGATGCACAAGCTGGAATTTGACGTAGATGCGCTGGCTTCCGCTGCTCACTCCAGCACCAGGGTCGAGTGCGTCGAGATCCAAAAACTTTCAGAAGGTGCGTGCGCTCCTTTCCTTCTACGACTCCCTGCTCGCTTCCAAGTCTGTATACCTGGTGTACGGTGCTGGCTGTTATGCCCGCTATTCCCGCTCGTGCTTGCTACGTAGTACGCGGCAAGCTGCACGCTTGTGTACTCGTCTGCCCTGTGGCGCGCATTGCGCTTGCGCCCGTCACTGCTCTGTCACAATTGCTTCGCGGGGATGCATGCTGGTGTTACGACTTCAGGCTGCGCTAGGTCGTTCAAGCGCGGTCCTATTTGCCCCATTGGCAATACCTTGCGCTGCACACGGCGATCGCTTCCAGCAACGGCTGAGCATACACTGGCCGCGTCCATTGCTACCGCTGTACCCGCCTGACACGCATCCCCGACCGCCGTTGCTGGCAGTGTAGAGCTTTGCAGCAAAATCTGATCTGCGACTCCCTGACGATGTCTGAACGTCGCTGGGCGATGTTCGCACGTATGGCTCTTTCTTTCTCTTTTCTCTTTTCGTTCTTCTTGCTCCTTCTCTTTACTTCCATGCGAACGCTTGCGACGCCTGTCCTACCGCTGCAGCCTGCCTGCAACGCCCGCGCCTCCCCTGTATGTTGGTTTTGCTCGCCCACGCCAGCTGCTGCGGGCGTGCATCTACATATGCGTGCGGTCCTGGCTCGATGCAGCCTGTGGTGATCGCTATCGCGGTGTCGCTCCTGTTGCACGTACGAGTGCGAATGGCGCGAGACAAGTATCGAACACATGCCGCCTGCACCGTGTCACAATCGCAGCCTGAGACGCCGATGTATCCTCATCTCCTTCCATATCAAGGGAGGGTCAAAATCTCGAGCATGCATGGTGCACGCTTGTGGCATCCATCGCTGCTGGCTCTCTTCCCCTTCCCGCCCTTCTCGTGTTGCTTTTACTCGCTCGGGGCTGTTGCGGATGGCTAGAAACCTACATACGTGCGGTTTCAGCCCGTTGCATCCTGTGATGTTCCTGTCTACCGTCACGCCCAGCCGCGTATCGTCCTCGCTTGTCACCTGTGACGCATGCGCATATTGCGTGCGGAATGGATGGCCTGCGAGTACAGAACCCATCAGCGCAAGGAGGGTTCGCAATGATCTGGTCTGCATGAACGTCGCCAGCGTATACAGTATAGCGCGAACCAAATGTTGCGGTGGTCGTTCTACGGCTGCTCTTGCATCAGCGCCGGGTTGAAGTGGCGAGCGGTGGTATCACTTCGTGCTGGACAACTCTAGCGATGTGCGCCGTAGTAGGCGCCGGCGCGTGCAGGGCTCTGCTTCCTACTATTGCCCTCCAGTTCTGGAAGAACACCCCTGCCCCCGCGGCGTTCACTGTCTGGCCCGACCAGACCTTGCGAGAGGCGTCTGCGGCGTTGTTGCAACTGGGGATGTGCAGGACGCTAAGCCAGACGCATGCGTATCGCAGTATTCGCTCGCAACGGACGAATCACAGAGTCCGAGCGGTGGTGGAATGCGTTGAACGTTACCACGCTGCCTAAAAGCATATTACACGCTCGCTACTTTCAGTCGTCTTTCGCTTTTACGACCATCCCGTGTCCCCGCAGTTGCTGTTCTCGCAGCTCTAGTATAGTCGGGTGGAAGCTCGTGTTCCATCTTCTTCGTGCATTATGCCCTGCGTGAAACGGCCTTTACATCTTATCCTATCCTATCCTAATCTTGCCCCATGCTCATTCCCATCCCGTCACGGAACTGATGCTAACTCCATCTCAGGACCATATGGACGCTCGTTCCTTCTGACTATGGAAGGCGGATCTGAGCTCGTTGCGCGCTTTCCATTTCCCTGCGCTGGCCGGCGGACGCGCCTCGTCCAAAGCGAAGTCGCGACGCTCGACTTTCTCGGCAACCATTTCGGATTACCCGTGCCGCGCATCGTAACGTACAACTCCTCGACGAACCCCTCCGTCAACGTCGTCGGCGCGCCGTACATCATCCAAACGCGGTTCACCGAGAGCGAGAAGCAGCACTCGGGAGAGATGTTGACCCCCGCCGCGTTGCTTGCTGCGAAGCCTGGACGGTTCCTTGACGATGTGGTCGAGATACAGGCGACGCTGGCAAGTATACCGTTCGCGCAGCACGGGAGTTTGTACTACGTCGCGGACGTGGACGAGAGCTTGAGGGATCGTCCGTTGTTCCAGGATGTCGAAGGGTTCCAGCCCGCGGACGAGACGCGCGAGCGATTCCGGATCGGGCCCTCTGTCTCGCGCAATTTCTACCGCGGCGACAGGGCGATGCTGGAGCTCGACCGAGGGCCATGTACGTCCGCTCTTTACTTCATCGCGCTCGTCTAACCGATCTGTAGGGGAGAACGACGAGGCGTACTTTCAAGCCACAGTGGACGCCGAGATCAAGTGGCTCGAATACTTTGGCTCGTTCGAGGAAGCGAGACGGACAGCTTGGGAGCCCGAGCGTAGTCCCGAAGAACACATCGAGCTGCTCAAGCGCTGGCGATCCCTCGCGCCGAAACTCATGCTCCCGCGCAACACGCCGCGTTTATGGCACCCTGCCTTCACCGCGCAAAACCTCCGCACGTTCAAAGAGAAAGACGAACTCGTACTGGAAGGCGTCGTCGGCTGGGAGGGAGCCGTGATCGCGCCTTTACCGCTGCAGGCGACGTTCCCGGACTTTGTCGACCCGCGGTTGTGGGGCAAGGACGACGGCGAGGGTCCGAGGCTCTCGGGGGTCGGGACGGAGGATAAAGAGGAGGAAGACGCGGCGCAGACGCTCGTGGAACTGTACGCGGAGAAGATGGCGAAGGTCGCGCCGTTGGTGGTGTACGTGCAGTCGAGCGACATGCTCTTCGTGCTGCGCGAGGCGGCGCTCGACGCGTCCAGGACGTGGGAAGTCGGCTCGTTCTGTCTCCATTATTGCCTCTACCGTCTCGCGCAGGAGTGGAGCACGTACGAGGCCACGGACCGCGAGGCGATACTCGGTCACAAGAACGTGCACGTCCTTCCGGAGGAGTTGACGGACTTGCCGGACCCAAGCACGGAGAGCGCGCATTTGTGGCAGACGTTCGTGGCGTTGGATGCGCGGCTGCATGTCGACCTTGCGAAGGAGGGCGTGATCGGCAAGAACGAGCATGGGCACGTCCTGGCGCACGAGGTGGAGGATGCGAAGCGGATTGCGGGGCGGTTGCGTGAAGACTGTCTCGAGGCTGCGAGCGACGAGGACGAGAAGCGCCGCTTACGGCGTGTGTGGCCCGTCAGCGAGGAGAGGTGGACGAGCTGTACCGAGAGCTGCGAGTAGACTCGGATATATACTGTTGGAAATACACCCCAGCTTTTGGATTTTTGGGTCGACGTTTCGTCCTTCTTCGCCTCACGCGACATGCTGGACCTAGAACAAGGATCTTGACTTAGTAAAGTTACCTTCGTAGTATTTGGCTCTCTGAGTCGTCAATGAGCGCTCGGCTCCAGTCCGAGCGCTTGAGTTGACTGCGTGCCAGGTTTGGTAATGACCGCGACGCTCAGCTTGCGCCACGTTCGACTTGCGTATCGTCCACGCTCTCCATTCTGCCTGAGCCTGTGAACCTCAAGTCACAGAGTTCTGAACTATAGCGCTAACGCGCTCGATACGCCATGAACATCTTTCGGATTCTGGGCGACTTCGCGCATTTCACGTCAAAGTGTATTCTCATATGGGCCATCCACAGTAACAAGAGCGCAGAAGGTACATACGCTTCTTCCTTACTTGCATGTCGTCTTGCTTACTCGACTCGTATCCTAGGTGTCTCGTTGTACACCCAGGCCATGTACGCGCTCGTCTTCGTCACGCGATACCTCGACCTATTCTGGTCCTGGATCTCCTTCTACAACACCTTCATGAAACTCTTCTATCTCGCTTCCTCATTCTATATCGTCGCCGTGATGATTTGGATGTTCCCGCACTCTCAAGAATCGGCCGCGGCGCGACGGACTACGCTCCTCATCCTCGTCGCGGCGTTCGCAGTCGCATTCGTACTCGGCTTGGTGCCATTTTGGGGATCATACCCTTCATTCTTCAATTACATAGCCGAAGTACGTTTTACCATATTATCTCTCCTGTTTACTTACTTGGGTGTCGGACACGCTCGCTCTCAGACAGTCTGGTCGTTCTCCATCGTATTAGAGGCCTTCTGCGTCGTCCCGCAACTCATACTCCTCCGCCAAACGACAGTCCCAACGGTAATAAACTCCTTCTACCTCGTCGCATTGGGGTCCTACCGCGGACTGTACATCCTCAACTGGTTCTACCGCGCCGCATTCGACAACTTCTTCGACCCCATCGCCTTCGTCTTCGGCATAATTCAAACAGCACTCTATCTCGACTTCGCGTGGGTGTACTACAGGCGTCAGAGGGTCAAGTTGCGGAATGGGGCGATCGTGGATTCGGAGGACTTTGAGCGCGGGTGGTTCTCGAGGTGGATGGTGGGTAAGGATGGCGCGGTGCCGTTGGTGGATGCCGAGGGACAGGCGATACTCGTCCCTGAACAGCCTCATGAGGGAAGAATCGCGCTGCCGCCTGATGTCGAACATAGTCAGGGCGATGCGTTACACGTCGATTCGGATTCGCAGCCGGACAATCACCCACGCACCTAAAAAGACGTGGAAATCACAACTCGCGACGCTGTGCTGATGATCCCGTGTACGAGTCGAGTGTGCTGTCGTGGAGGGATCTCTCCAGTCACTGTACTAATGTATAATTCTTGCTGCGCGCTGTGCAGGTCGTGCCATCACTGTGGTCTTTCTTCAAGTACACATGTTGCTGCTAGGCGATTCAGAACATGCGCAGCCGCATTACTCTGACATGAAACCCCTATGAAGGTGACACTTCATTGGACGCGCCCTCGACGCAAGCAGAGATTTCCCCCGGGATTCTCGAAGCTAAATTGACGGGAGCGCTCGAAGTTGTTCTCGTGCACCCATGCAGTTACTCAGCGAGACCTTCTGAGAGGTCCCGGAGGAACTTGAAGGTCTGCTGAATACTAGCATACAGTGCGTGTTAGCTCGATCGTTTCGAGTCTCGTGGATCGGTACTTGACAGCTCCCACAGGTAGCTTCTTACATGCTTAACCCCCATTCCGTTGCATTCCCGCGATGCCATCTCGTCTTCAGGCTTAAAGCTTTGAAGGAACGAGCAGCCCCACATTAGATTTGCCTTCTACCATGGCGTTACAGCGAACGCATCCTCTCCTCGGTCGGATGTGGCTAACCGCATCCGGAGATACGCCATACGTTCATCTAGACCAAGTCTCGAACGACTGGGATTTCATCTTCCTCGACTATGCGGACGCAACGACGTCCTCATTCACCTTCGAGTCCACTGGCGCTTGTTTGTCGGTTACTTATCCCCTCGTCTGGCTCGTGTTGACCCTTCGTAGCAAGCCCGACACCGACTGCCCTGGTAACGATTCCGAGACCGACTTCGTTTCGGCTGTAAAGAGCAAAGTCGCAGCTGGCGGAACCGTCGCGCTCGGGGTAGGAACGTCGATGGACCAAAAGACCTTCGCTGCGAAGACGTCCGCGGATCTTGATCATCTCGTTGCTGGAATCTCGGACGTCGTCGATGCGTTCGGCTTCAATGGCGCTGTTGTTGACTGCGCAGTAAGTTCCTATACTATAGCGGCCTCAGCCATTGCTCAGGTGCACACCTCCTCCCCTGTAGGCGTGTTCATCGGACGTCCCCGTGGCCGGATATTGCGACAAGGTCGCCTCGCTCTTGAAGAAGCTCAGAAATAAGCTCGGGTCGAACTTCACCCTAGCAGTACAGCACGCACTCGTACAGGACTTCAGCTCGGACAACCTCCTCGACACATCATGCACCTGCCCATCAGTATTCAATCTCTCCGCGGACAACGATACCGTGGTTGACTTGACCTTCATCGACTTCGCCGAATGGTCCGACAGCTTCGCCGATCTCTACGGCGCGATTCAGTATTGGAACTCGAGCGATGGGTTGGCCGCTGTGGCAGACCTCTTCATCCATGGCTTACCAGCCTCTACTTCCGCACCGGCAGCGCTCCCGCCTCAGCGTCTAGTAATAGGGACTGCAGGCGGGATCGACGTCAATGCAGACACGCGTCTCGCGGCGTTGCAGCATGCTATGAGCTGTATTACGGAAGGCAACGATTGCAATTCGTACAAACCGCGAGATGGACCTCAGCCCTCCTTCGTTGGGTTCCTTGACAGGGATTACCGTATCAACGACGATGAGCTTGCACAAGGCAAGTTCAGAAAGGCTATGAAGCCGTTTCTGGCTGGTCTTCCTGGAGGAGATTCCAGCACGACGACGACGCTGTCCGGATCGTCGACAGAAAGTGACGCGTCGTCCAGTACCGGTGGTAGCAATCCCAAAGGTGCGTCTTAGATTCTCTTCGCTCCGAGTCCCTACACGCATGGACGCTGAGATATACCCAGAAGCACCAACTTCACCGACAGACGATGTCACACGTTCAGGCACGCCTCGGTCAACAATCGTTGCCGCTGTCGCGGGAGTATGTGTAGCGATACTGGTACTAGTCCTCGGAGCTTCCGCCTGGTACTTTCGCCGAAGGCGGAATCGGAGACGACAGCTTCAAGCGAGCGGCTCGCCCCGTCCGTACGGTATGAGAACGCCCCAAGGTACCAGTACCAGCGTTGTGGGTAGCAGTCGACGCGAGGAGAAGCAGGTCGCTCTTGGCTTCGAAGTCGAGCATAGCGCTGTTCAGAAGACCGCTAGCAGCGCTCTTGCAAGCGCAGAACAAGACGGAGCGTCCGGAAGTATGGAAGCCCTTCATGGCGCCGTGCTTCGAGCTGGCTTCTCTGTCGATACACTCATGCACTCTCTGGGTCGCGTTCACGCGGAGCAGCACCCGCTCTCCGCCGAAGGGGGCAGGGTGCAGAGTTTCGTGACGACCGACAGTCCACCGACATACGTAGAAGATGATACCAGTGTCAGAAGGTGAATGTAGAGAGCGAAACAGGCAGACGCTGTGTTCGCTCGCCGTGCAGGTATATAATCCGAGTTTGTAGGTCAAGATGATCCTAGAGCTTCGTGCCATGGCAAACTCGCATAGGCACAAATATTCACAGGAGGGGCGAAGGAGAACAAGCAGGCCCGCCCACTCCACAGTCTACCAAAGTTCTTGGAAATACTTGGGTCGAGAGGAGCAGAGTCAGGCGTTGAGGTGTCGCGCAAGCTCTACCAGCCCACAGGTTGGTGTGCCGTCTCGGCCGTCGATGAACAAGTCAACCTCCGAGCGAACCTTGGCCATGTCCTCCTCTGGATCCTCTGTCGCACGCTGAATATACACAGTTTTCATGCCTCTACAGTGTGAGAACGGATGAGCGCGATGAAAGGTCTGGCGGTGCGTGGGAGCCTACATTGCCTTTGCGGCGCGCAAGTCGTATGCGTGCGCTGCAACCATAACCGCATCGTCTGGCGAAACGTCCAGGAGCTCAAGAGCGCGCCGGTATATCCGCGGGTCAGGCTTGAAGTGCGAGGATTGGTCAAGGAGTTGAGGAGTGCATGCATTGGCGTACTTTGGTCAGACCAAGCAACTGTGACGAGAAGAGCGAGTGGAAGGGCAAGCCGGCTGAGCGCACGATGTCAAGCTGGAGCCGAGTAGTCCCGTTCGCGAGTACAACGGTGTCAAAGCACTTTCCGAGACGAGAAATACCGTCGCGCGCATCGCGCCACGCAGTCTGCTCGTGCCATGCTCGTACAAGCCTATGACGCTCGGCGTCGTCCCACTCGGCAATAGATATTCCGCGCTCGCCGAGAAGTCTATCCAGAACCCGCCTATGCGTAACGTCAATATCTTCAGCCGCAAGACCAGCCTCGAATCGAGCATGAATCTCTGCGAAGAAGCCAGCGCGCCAGGCGGCAGCGAGCTCCTGGTGGGATAGCTCCGTACGTGGACTGCGCTCCAGAGCACGTAGAATCGATGTATTCCAGTCGGCGCACGTCCCCATGAGATCGAAAATCAAAGAACGAGTGTTGGAAAAGTCCACGTGAACCATGCTAGGCGTGCGGTCGCGGTCAGAAAGAGAAGAAAAGTTCAAACGCCGCCGGTCTCTTCTCTTACTCGCAACGTTCAAACCTCTCGCCGCAGGGAATCGCACGCGCGAAGTCGACCCGTCACGGGGAAATCTGGCCGCTACTCTGTGTTGGCGCTCAATTCGTGCACGTCAAGCGCTTCTAGAACCGCAGGAAACGAGCGCTTCATCGGCATGACTCGCGCCTAACTCGCGCCGACGCCTTGCATGCGCATATCGCTCAGCCATGGCTGGCTGTATGGTCTCTCGCCACTGTCTGGAGCAGAAAGTTTCGGAAATTCGTTCTGGTTGGGTCGCTGTGTTGGCTTGCTTTTCTCCATCCTTAACGCTTGGACCACCATTGCAACCCGTCCCTCCCGTTCTTTAGGCAGTCTCAAGGAGCATTGAACTCGTATGATTCTGCCCGCTGCCACGGCAGTAAAGGCTCCGAATAGAGGGCGACCGCCTGGGGTTTGTCATCCACACGCGATCTCGAGACGCTCGGCGCGGCTCGAGTCTTCTAATAGACCCACGTGTGCAGGATCCGAGTCCGGCGCCAGTGCACCATTGGCTTGCAGGACTGGAACGCACTCACAAACGAGTCGTTGCAAGTCTCCGCGTTTCACTCATGCACCGGCCGGCGAACACGTCCATGCCTTTCGATATGACATTGTTAACTTGATACAGCCATGATTTCCGTCCCGTCCGCGCTGTGTGGCACAGCGTACGCCGATCTCCAGACCGCGTTGAAGCGACCGTGACTAGGTTACTTTCGGCTGCGTTGTTGGTACAAATGCATCCTTTGGCGGCAAGTTTGATTGGACGATCTTGCAGGAACGCGTACGGGCGCTTGGGAACCACGTGTTTCAATCACATCGCCACGGTCCAGCGCTCAGCGGCGCTGGCAACTAGTATATCTTCGTCAAGAGGCGCCTTCCGACGCTGGTCGTCCTGGTTCTGACCATGTCCCCCCAACTGGCCCACCCGCTCTTTGGGCGACTGTGGATGGCGCCAGATCAGTTTCACGACTACGCGCCGCTCAGCAAGGTCTCCAGCGACTGGGACTTCATTGCTCTCAACGGCGCTGATGCGTCTGCCAACCCCTTCACCTTCGACCAGACCGGCGCTTGCTTGTGAGGTTTTGCACAGTCATACCTCCCGCACGTCACTCACATGAAGCCAGCGCACCGACTCAGGGGTGCACCGACCGCGAGACCGAAAGTCAATTCACGAATGCGGTCCAGCAAAAGGTCGCTGCAGGCGCAACCATCAACCTCGCACTCGGGACGTCTCCGAGCCCGTCTCACTTCGCTGCGAAGACGGGCGCAGAGCTTGACGGGCTGGTGCAGAGCGTGACGGACATCGTCGAGAAATATGGATTCAACGGCGCTCTCATGGACTGTGGTGTATGTCCATCGTGGCGAGCTATGTTCAATAACTGACCTCCATGTTTCTAGCCGTGCGAGGGGGACGGACCTGACAAGCCGACGATGGCGAAGTACTGCGACAACGTTTCGTCCCTCGTCAAAAAACTTCGAACTGCGCTCGGTCCCGACTTCAGCCTCACTATCGAGCATCTAATTCATCAGCAACCCGACAGCATCTCCAACAGCACGTGCACTTGTCCATCGCTCTTCACTCCTAGTCTCCAGGCCGACATCGCATACAACTTCATCACGTGGACGTATTGGTTCGATTCATTCCCCGACCTCAACGGAGGCACGCAGTACTGGAACACGACCGATGGGCTCGCTGCGGTGTCTGATCTATTTCTCACCGGCGTTCCAGGCTCTGTCGTGCCGGCCATAGCCCCTCAAAAGCTCGTTATCAACAACGGGCGTCACGGCGAACTCCTCTTGCCGATAGAGCAGGCTATGTCCTGCGTTATGGAGAGCAATGACTGCCAGTCGTATCAGACGAAGGCGGGGAAAGTCCCTACTTTCGTCGGTATTCCGTACTGGGACTTCTCCATCAACGAAGATACATCCGCTAGCAGCACGTACAGCACTTCTATGCGCTCTTTCCTCGACGCTCTTCCCGGTGACGCGGGGCGTAGTCGCAACGACTCTTCACTCTTACCCTCTGGGTTGAGCTCTCCCCGGCCCGGGCCTACCACGACGCCAACTTGTAAGTTGTCAGGTTTGACCTCCAACGTAAGTTCTCACATAACTCGACAGCATCTAATTCACCTACTACAAGTACTGCCGCGCGATCGTCACACGGTCCGAGTCGTACGACGATTGCCATCGCTGCGACCGTTGCGAGTTTGGCTGTTCTGGTCATCATCTATCTCCACTGGTATTTCCTCGGCCGTCGATCACGCCAACTTCAACGAAAGCTCCACGCGAATGATGAGCTGCGTCCATACGGGATGGTCACTCCTGCTGGGCCGGGCACGAGGGCCTCCAGTCCCAGGCGTAACGAGAAAGAGAAGCCGAGCGCACTGCAGAACGATACGACTACCGGCGAGCCTTCCTCGCAGCCAGCCTCCGAAGTTTCGGCTGGTAGCTCCTCGCCATTGGTTCAGTCGAGGCACCTAGTGGGAGACGACTCTCCGGAGCAGATCAACGCTTTGCGCAACGCGGTGCGACGCGCGGGTTTCTCTGTCGACGCGCTACTGCTGTCGTTGGGACGCGTCCACTCAGTGGTACCTTCAGCGGCCGCCTCTGTACGGCACAGCGCATCATCAGCCGCTCCTGTCGAGTTCGGTAGTGCTGAAAGCTTGCCGAGGTATGGAGAGTGCGATCGCGATTCTGCTACTGCATAGCATGTGCTCTCCTCAGTCGTCCAGCATCTTGATAGTTTCCTTCCTCAGTTCGACTGATGTATAATGGTTGTAACAGCGGGCGAAGGCGTACATAATGAACTCGGAAGTCATGCAGGTCTCGGTACACGTCACGAATGTCGTTCACTGGAGTAGGGAGACAACCGCAGCGAGAAGGAGGCCAGCAGGTATCAGACCCTTCACAGGTGGTACCGCACTCATGGATCCCGCACCGTCCGGGTCGTTACCGTTGGACATGCTGGGATCCGTGTACCTAAATAGTCGAATACCTTGTCAGAACGCGCATCACGAGTCGAACGAAGCCTAATCACGCACTCTATCCCCACGAGCTTGACTGTGCAGTTTACGTTCTTATTTCCCGTAGCATCCGCGGTGATCACGATGGTATGTTCCCTGTCCGTAAGGTTCGAGAAGCTGAGGTTCTGACCAGGCCAAGGGTTCGGCCCTATGCAACGGTTTGTTCCCTCGCCCGCAGTCGAGAAGTTGACGGGTGAGCCGCCGTCGATGCTCATGCCAACGGTGCATCCGTCCTTATCCGCGATGAATATCGGTCCCACCGCGTTGCCTGCAAGTCATCGTGTCAGCACTATGGAACGACGTATATCGGGAAATGCGTTAGATGGCGGCGCACCGAAAAAGGTCATGGAAACGTTGATCGGCAGCGCTTTGGCCTCGTAAACCCAACCCACTCTGTCGCTGAAGTTGCCGTTCGAGTCGTAATGAGTGAAATAGCCCGGGCAGTCCATCGTCGTGTTGTAGGTGTCGATGGGGTCCCATGATCCAGCGTTGTAGTGGATCTGCGTCTCGTTCGCGGCAGTGGTCAAGTTCCCTATTGCGGCGGCGAACGGTGCAGAGGAAACGGCGGCGGCGGCGGCGAAGAAGAATGTCGACTTCATGGCTTGGATGGACTTCAAGGCGAGATGATGCCCAGACCTGTCTTTATATACGGCAAGCTCGCGCGACCTGCACGCGTCGAACACAGCCGTGCGTATTTAGGCGCGCGCATAGCAATAAGAATCCCGGACTTTCATCTGCTGTCGGTGTCAGTGTCAAAGCAACGCGACTGGAGGCCGGAATGACACGGCAGTTCTTGATTGCCGACGCCTGTCAAGCACTGGAATCCCGGAGGGCCGCAGTGGAAGCAAGATTTCACAGCACCGCACGTTGGGCATATCTTCGAAGGTGTGGCCTAGATTCCAGCGCCAGCGTATGATGCACAGCGACCAGCTGTAGTGCATAAGGCGAGCTCGACTTCGAGAAAGAGGCGCCAGTGTGGCCGTTCGCATCTGTGACGGTTCAAGTGGAAGGAGCGGGGGTCGGACTTGGGTCGGACTTCGAGCGGCCACTTTTGCTCTGACCTCGCCGAGGCCACACGCCTTAAGCCATATCCGTGGCTAAGGATGTCTCGTATACCATTGCATCCTACATAATGTTTCACTCATCAGCGCATGCGGATGTACGTCAAGAGCGGCGGTCCCAGGCTCACTCTGCAATCTGGTCGCGTGCGCACTTTCTGAACGCAACACCCCTTTCTATCTTCCAACGCGATGTCAGCCTTGACTCTGGAAAGCCTGACTCCTACAAGGCGCACCGTTCTCCTATGCTGGTCGCATGTGCTTTTCCCATAATTCACAGGGTTGCTTCACGAACGGCGGCCGCTTCAGATCGCAGTCAGGTTCAGTATTAGTACTGCGCACTGCTCAGAATCGTAAACGAAGGCTCAAATTTCCCAAAGCAGACATAGACGACCTGTCAGTCACAGTCAGTGGACGTCAGGCGGACCGGACTGACTGCGCAAAGTGGAAGCGTGTAAAGGCATGGTGCTGCGGACGAGGGGTATATCTACTCGCGACCTATAGCATTGCAAACGCGTGCAGTGACAACCCTCTCACATCCTTGTACGAACTCTCGCACTATCGACATGCCAGCACACAGGACCTTACCATTTGTTGAAGCTCTCATTGCGTCAAGCGTGCGTTATAAACCACGACGCTTTATTTGCATGACTCTCACGCGACGCACAGACGATTCTGCTGGTTGCGACACTCGCGGTAGCGTTCTTTACCCTTCGACGTCACAAACCGGGTCACCTCGCCGTGCCATGGTACACCGTCTCGCTCGCGACGCTCAGCCTCGTTGTTTTGCATAGCATGGGGATCGCCGCTGGTGCAATTGCATTGACCATAGGCCGTAACAACGAGTATGAGATGGATGTCTACGAGATCCCGGGAACCGCATTGCAGAGGGACGTTTTCGACACCATCGTCTCTAGTTCTGGGGTCTATGCCATTCTCGTAGTTGTCGCCTGTCGCGTAGTCTTTATCAAAAGACAATCCGACAATGCTAGTCCCACTTTCGGTGTTGGCCGTAATGCACGTGATCGCTGATGGACGTTATCCGCACGTGCCGCGCGCCGCATTTGAAAGTTTCACCCGTCCCGTCCACTTCTGCGGCCAGGTAAAGCAGGGTAAATGTATATGTATCCGTAAGAAGTGTTCCTGCGCTGCTTTCCATGCTCCAGACGAGGTTGGGAGTCTGCCTTTTCAGTAACTAGAGTCTTACCTGTCATTCCTACGCGTAGGACACCAACGTCCCGGACTTTGTTGTAAAAAGTAAGGTCATTGGTCTATAAATTCATCGAGACACGTTTGGAAGGCTCAGACTCTCATTTGTGGACGGGAGAGAGTTAACGGCTCGGGAGGGACTTGTCGGGAGGGTTATCCCCATCAAAATGATGGAGAGTTTTTCCTTTTCGAGGTTATCGCGAGTTATTTGTCAGCATGCCGACGTCTGCCGAAGCCTGGCTAACACCGAAGGTCGACTAGCATTGTGATGGGCGCGTATTGATGCAGACTGTACTTGGAACGACTATCTTCCATCTACAGTCTGCGCAGGAGACTACCTGTCGCGCGGCATTCTGGGAGTTCGTGCGTGCTCCGGAGTTCTCGGGACACAAGAAGGCGAAGCGCGTATTTCTCGGCTTTGACATTTTCTTCGCCCTCGGGATACTTGCCACCTTCATCTTGACCGCCGCAGTCTTCTTGTCCCCGGACGGCAGGTATGTATCCTCTTTCATAATCTTAAAGATGTCCCACTCACGCACGACAGCGGCTATGACATTCTGCAGCTTGTGTGCGTCACCCCACACTACAGATTGAAGTTGCCCTCATCCATCGTAGCCTTGACTGCGAGTTCTTAGAAGCGCTCGGCTTCGGTTTTCCCTGGATCATCGTTGGGTCCTACATTCTCGTTGTCGTCGGTGCTCTTTACGCGCGTCGCTGGGCACGTGCAGCTTCGATCTACAGCCCCGTTCGTCCAACTCTCACTCTTCCTTGCGCCCCGGTCCTTACTTCAACGCAATAGGTTACGAACGCGATGTTCGCCGTGATGTGGCCAGTTCTGCTTGCTCAGACGCTCTTCCGCATCGTCCTGCTCGTGTTGTATCTCATCGCCTTCATCAGCGAGACGGGCCAGGGTGATGCGGCGTTTTACCTTTCGATCCCATGGCGCGCCCAGCAAATCGCGGTACTTGGGTACGTAGTGTCGGCGTACAATGCTATCCTTGCGTAGTACTGATGCATGTCTTCTTTCCTTAGGGTATTGGCATGGGTGCTTTACACGAAGCCAGTGCGGGTAGATGAGGACCGTGCGCAGACCCTCGTCGATCATCATCCGGACACGAAGACGGTGGAGAACGTCGACAGGAGGGTCTGAACGATTTCACGGACTGTGTATCTTCACGCGGACTATTTTGTGTGTGTTCTTCAGCATCGACTCTGGACCTAGAGTGTATTGTTTGCACGAGTAATAGTCACGACACGACCCTTCTACGTTCATGAGATTGGTGCCCGCTCCCGGCCACGATACGTACATGATAGCTCAGCAACTAGGGTGTCAGCTGCGACATCGAACTTTGCACGGCTCTGCGCACATACCAGGGTCAGTCGGGTTGGGTCTGACGATCCCTGCGGGGATGCGCACCGTGTGCCGAGAGTCAACTTTTGATCAGCTCTTGCGTCCTAAGTACTTGGAATGTCCCGATTGGGTGACTCTGGTCGCCTCCGAGTCTGACGGCCATTCTGATCAGTACTGTGCGGCTCCGGTCACGTCCTTCTTCATTCCACCCTCGAACGTCCTGCTTGTGCTCTATTGAATTTTCATCTTCCTTCTCTTTGCTGCTTGGAAGTCTCGTAGTCGCTGCCAGTTCGCTGTGCCAAGTTCCCACGCAATCAATAGACCAGAAGCAATGGCTCTTACGGACCCGTGCCAGCGCATCATCCGCACCGGATGTCTCGTCTTATAAGACCAGTCTCCGGTTAGAGTGCCTGCACTCCTACATCTCACCAGGGCGACGCTATTTCGGTCAGCGCTAGAGCAGCGGCAGCCTCTAGAGCAGCGGCAGCCTCTTCGAGCGCGGACTGTACTCCAGTCGTGCTCCTGGGGATCACTCTACAGGATTGCGACTCGTCGTCCCCACCAGCAGCAACTGCGAGCAGGACTCAGCCCATTACATTCACTCCCAGCGTATACACAACACGCTCTAGGTCACAACCAGTGACCGTATTGCCAGTGGGAGGGAACGGTGCGGGTAACCCTCCTCCCCCTACTAGTACTCCTCTCCCTCCTCCTGTCCCTCCTACAACGTCAAAACCCACGTCTCCAACTGCAGCGTCAAAAACTGCATCTCCAAACCCGATAGCCTTGAGCATTGGGCAGCAGTCCAGCCCGACAACTGAAAGCCGCTCGTTTCAGACGGTCACCGAACCGCCATCATCGACACCATCCGAATCGACACCAAGCGCCAGCCACACGATCGAGCCCAGTCCAAGAGCACACCATAACACTCCCAAGATCATCTTGCCCATCGTCTCTGGTGTCTTTCTATTACACGTAGTGATACTCTACTTCTGGCGCCGACGACGGCTATCCCGGCGAGATCACCTACGAAGACCTCGTCATGACATGCAACTGGCTCCCCGCACCGAGACGCTACCTCTCAATATCTACGAGCAGCATAGATGGTCTACGAAGGGCTCCATGGAGCCAGAGGGCGCGTCTGCAGCGGGTCCTCTAGATCTCCGAGTCCCCGCGACAGACTCGGAGGAAGGAGTTCACGTCGACGATGGAGACTCCACACATCAGCTCGAAGAGCTGAGGATGGCAGTACAGGAGTCGGGATTGGATCTTGCTGCCATGATTACGTCCCTGCGGCGTGTCAGAGCGTTGGGGACGAGAGATGACGGATCCATCACCGCAATGTCCGAGACTCCACCTAGTTACTCCGGGTAGGTAGGTAGGTAGAT
Organism: Exidia glandulosa HHB12029; assembly: GCA_001632375.1. Lineage (NCBI taxonomy): Eukaryota > Fungi > Basidiomycota > Agaricomycetes > Auriculariales > Exidiaceae > Exidia > Exidia glandulosa. The sequence goes on along the minus strand of KV426135.1, from coordinate 60,460 downwards.
ACACGGACAAGGACCTACAAAGATACGCCGCGCTTCGCCATCAGAGGACATACATCCCTAACAGCGGTAGACCAACCCACCCGCCCTAATGTTCAAACCGGTTCTGCGCGCTCATACATCCCAACCCCCTTCACAGACCCCTTTCCCGTAAGCTAAACTCCCGTAACGCAAGTGCACCGGCCATCTAAGGCAGGACAACGGGTAAAACCTGGGGAAAAAATTGTAAAAACCCAGGTGTCCCGCGGCAGTTCTCTACCGCGAAACGTCACTCCCCGTTCTCCATGCATCGCTATACGTAAGGCGCCCGCGGTTCCGGATGCCTGTGAGGAAGGATGGGGGTCGACTCGCCACGCCATCCCGGCGATACATGTGCACCGCCGAGGCGGTTATGCGTCCTCATTGAGGTCGAGGACATCCTGCTGTGAGGGAATAAAGCGGGGTGCCGACTCGAAGATTTTCAGTACTCGCATGCATAGGACGGCGAGAGTCTCCGCCGATCCAGTGTGTGAGAGGAGCATGACTGTGATAGTCGAAATTCCGCGTCTCACACGTAACTTTTGCTGGGTCTGGTCCCGCTGTCATATGACCTGTCCGTCCGATGTAATTAAAGTCGAACATTGCTAGCACGGGAACGAAGGGTTGTGCATAGGGACCGCCGTCCTCCCTTTAGCCTCCCTGGCAGCGACAGCGAGATTGGCATCCTCCACACTTAACAGTGCTGCGGGTGGCTCGGATATGGTGCGACCCTATTGATCTCATTGTCTGACGAGCTGAGAATGCTGCTCCGTGGTATTTCAGATGACTTCCTTGATATTCCTCTTACGCCCGATTATGACCGGGCGGAGTGGATACGAACGCGTCAACTCCGACACTCTTCCTCCTATTCCGACCTTCCCCAAACATGGCACCCAAAACTACGCCTGGAAAGGACTCGGAGAAGGCTCCTAACCTGAAGCAGAAGACTTTGTTTGGATTTCTGGGGAACAAGGCGGCCAAGCCCAAGGATAGCTCGTCGTCGTCACCGGCAGCGCCGAAAACCTCGTCAGACCCACCGGCCGCAGCAGCCAAGCCCAAGGCGAACCCAAAGACGCCAACGACGCAGTCCAAGCGCGACGTCAGGTCGTCTAGCGTTGCCAGCAAAGCCTCTTCAAGCGCGTTCTCGGCGCACAGCGACGACAACGGACTCACGCCGCCGTCGAGCGACCCCATAGACGTCGACATGCTCGACGACGAGCCCCCTGTGGAAAAGCCTCGTCTGGTGTGTTCCGCAGTCTGCCCGCATTGCTCAGTGCTGACCTGTCTGCCCTACAGAGCCGTTTAAAGCGCAAATCCGATTTCGACAGCGAAGAAGAGCTGGAATTTACGAGCGCAAGCTCGGAGGCTGGTGACAGGCCCTCCAGCCCCACCGTCGCTGCGACTCGTAAGTTTGTACACCCTTCGGAGCGCCTGTCTAATTTCTGTTCAGGTCGTACCAAGCGTCCTCGTCCGACAGTCAACATTGGCGACGACGATGACGACGAGGAAGACATCGTGCTTTCAAAGAAGAAAATTGTCAAACGCAAGGGTGCGAAGCGCAAGACGTCCGACGACGAATTCTTGGCGCACTCAGACGGCGATGAAGACGACGACATGCCGACCGTCCCAGACGACTCGGACCTCGAGGATGTCGCAGCACCTGCACCCAAGAAGAAGGCCGCAGCCTCGAAGCGCCCAGTTGCGACCAAGGCTTCATCTACGCCGAATGTCACGGACAACCTCTTCATGACGGCGGCCGAGTCGCGTGTTCAGGACAAGAAGGACGGCAAGAAGAGCTCAGAGGAGTGCTTCTCCTTCCTACGGGATGTCCGCGACGTACGTGCTTTTGCAGAACGATAGCTCTGTCTTGACATTCCTGCAGAAAAACGGCAACACGCCAACGGACCCGGACTACGACCCGCGCACTATCTACATCCCGCCGAACGCGTGGAAACAGTTCACGCCGTTCGAGAAGCAGTTCTGGGAGATCAAGCAGAACCAGTACGACACGGTCCTGTTCTTCCAGAAAGGGTACGCCTTTCTCGAATGGCGTTGGAGATAGCTCGCTGATGGCTACGTACAAAGGAAATTCTTCGAGCTCTACGAGAACGACGCGCGGATCGGGCATCAAGAGTTCGACCTCAAGCTTACTGAGCGCGTCAAGATGTGCATGGTCGGCGTACCCGAGCAGAGCTTCAACTTCTGGGCAGTGTGAGTATCGACCTCACCGTGTTGCCCTATCGTTTCTGCTGACACCGCCTCGCAGCAAGTTCCTTATGCGTGGATATAAGGTCGGCAAGGTGATGCAGGACGAGACCGCACTGGGCGCAGAAATGCGTCTCGCGAAGGAGAAGAGTGGTGGGGCGAAGAAACCGGCGGCCAAGGAGGATAAGATCGTCCGTCGCGTGCTTAACCAGGTGTACACGGTCGGCACCCTCGTCGACACGGACATCTTGCAGGACGAGGAAGCTGGTGAGTGCATTTGACTTGAAGACTTCACCGTTCTGACGACTGTTAGGACACTGCATCTCTATCGTCGAACATGAGGGCGGCGTGTTCGGCGTCTGTGTGTTGGACTGCTCTACGAGCGAGTTCAACCTCAGCGCATTCTCGGACGACGTATGCCGCACGCGGCTCGAGACGGTGCTGCGCCAGATACGCGCCAAGGAGCTGCTGCACGTCAAGGGCAACCTCACGGCGGAGACGACGCGTCTGCTCAAGACCGCGCTCCCCGGCTCGTGCATCTGGACGTGGCAGCGCCCGGCTGACGTGCTCTCGTATGAAAACACCCTCAACGCGCTGCTGGATCTTTACCCCAGCCCGGCCATGTTTGACGACGACGACGATCCGAGTATGAGCGCCGACGAGTACGCGGGTGTGCCGGACGCGATTCGTGGGATGCTCAGCGAGAAGGCACCTATCGAGGCGCTCGGCGCGATGATTGCGTACCTGCGCCAGCTCAACATCGACAAGAATATCCTCAGCATGAAGAACTTCAATGCTGTCGACCCTATGAAGAAGGGTGTTGGGCTTTTGCTGGACGGACAGACTCTTGCTCATCTCGTACGTTGCCCATTCGCTCAGGCATTGCAATCACAAACTGAGAGTGCGCGTAGGAGGTGCTCAGCAACAGCGAAGGTACGGCAGAGGGATCCTTGTTGAGCCTCCTTGGCCGCTGCATCACTCCGTTCGGTAAGAGGTTTGCTTATCTCCCATGACCATATATTCACACTTGCGCGCAGGGAAACGGCTCTTCAGAATGTGGCTCTGTGCGCCGCTGAGAGACGCAAAGGCTATCAATGAGCGTCTCGACGCCGTGGAAGACCTCATCGACCACCCTCTGAGCGCCGAACACTTTGAGAAGATGACCAAAGGCATTCCTGACCTTGAGCGACTGGTGCGTCGTCCAATGAAGCAGCTTCACAGACATCTGATAGGCTGTTTGCAGCTCACACGTATTCATGCTGGGAAATGCAAAGTCAAGGACTTCCTGAAGGTCGTCGAGACGTTCAAGACGCTCAACGGAAAGCTCGAATCGCTTGAGGAATCCGCGAAGCTCAAGGCGGAGAGTCTGACGAAGTTGTTCAAGAGCGTGCCCGACCTGCTCCCGCAACTCGAGGCTGTCGAGGATATGTATGTCGTAGAGGACGGTGCGTATTTCAGATCAGTAGCAGATGCACTGGGCGCTCACAGCTTTGGGAACATCCATTTAGATGCGCTGTTGCCTAGGGAGGGAAAGGATGAACAGTACGACGAGGTCATCGCCGAAATTGACGACATCGAGACCAAGCTGGAGAACAAGCGAGAGAAGATTAGCAAGGAACTCGGGTCTGTTCTTGTTCTTGATCATCTTTCGAAGTCTCGTACTCACGCGACCACGCTCAGTGTCGAGGTTACATACTGGCACAGCTCGCAGGGACAGAAGGAGATATACATCGTACAAGTGCCCGCCAGCAAGGGCAAGAAGGTGCCATCTGACTGGACAGCGACCAACAGCACCAAGGTCAGGCAAAGCGATGGGTTGCATCGATACGCGTCCTGACCCCTCTACCCATACAGGCCATGAAGCGTTACGACGTGCCAGAGCTTGCGTCGCTCATTCGCAAGCTCAAGGAAGCGCGCGAAAACCGTACCTCTGCAATCTCCTCGTTCAGCTTACGCGTATACGCCCGCTTCGACGCCGACCGTGGCTTATGGCTGCGTGCCGTCCGCATGCTCGCCGAGCTCGACTGCCTCTTCAGTCTCGCAAAGGCGAGCGAGGCAATCGGCGCGACCTGTCGCCCGGAAGTGGTTGAGAGCGCAGACGGCAAGGCGAGCGTCGAGTTCAAGAACCTCAAGCATCCTGCTTTGTGTTTGAAGCGCGACGAGTTCATCCCCAACGACGTGAATCTGGGTGGAGACGCTCCGAGGGTTATGCTTCTGACTGGTATGTGATCTCTTCAAACTGATGCGACAAGTCTAACTCGTGTTCGTAGGCCCTAATATGGGCGGCAAATCGACGCTGATGCGTATGACCGCTGCTGGCGTTGTGCGTACATATATGACTAGTATATGCGCTGCTGACAGTGTGCACCCAGATCATGGCGCAACTGGGCATGCTGCTTCCCGCGGACTCTGCGCGGTATGTGGAGGCTTCTTCCTCAGCGAGCACGTTACTAATTTGTGTAGTATCTCGCCCGTCGACACGATCATGACGCGCATGGGGGCCTACGACAACATGTTCTCCAACTCGAGCACGTTCAAAGTCGAGTTGGACGAGTGGTGCGTGACCGTCAGCTTGGACTCCATTGGCTAGTGCTGATGTGTACCAAAGCTGCAAGATTCTAAAGCAGGCGACGCCAAGATCTCTTGTTATCTTGGACGGTACGCAATGGGCTGGCGCAGGGATTATAGTCTAACACTTGGGCTACAGAACTTGGTCGCGGCACGTCTACGTATGATGGCATGGCCATCGCTGGCGCGGTGCTGCACGAACTCGCAACGCACACACTGGCGCTATCTTGCTTTGCAACGCACTACTCGTCACTCACGGACGACTATGCCTTCCATCCGCAAATCCGCAATATGCATATGGCGACGCGCGTGGACGACGAGAAACGCGAGGTTTGTTCTCCACAACCACTGCTGTTCACTTCCCTAACAGCCTACGCAGCTCGTGTTCTTGTACAAACTCGTCGAGGGTGTCGCCACGGGTTCCTTTGGTACTCATGTCGCCAGTCTCGCAGGCGTCCCCTCCGATGTGGTCGAGCGTGCGGAAGTCATCTCTGCTGACTTCGCGACCAAGTTCAAGAAGAAGATCGAGGGCAAGACGCGCAGCGCTCTTCCTCTTCCCGTCCAAGCCGACTTCGCGTATCTCACGAAGCTCGTGAGCGGCTTATCCCTTCCCGACGACGAGACGCGTCGTCGCGAGGTCCTTAAGACCATCCGCCAAACAGTGGCGAAAATCTCTGCTCCTCCCTCTGCCTCGTAATTGCTCTTCGTCGCTTTCGTCGCTGTCGCGTTCTTGTCAATCCTGTATCAATATCACTATCACGTCCGTCTCGTCCTACATCTTCGCATAGATTCCAGCTAAGTTTTCGTACAGGCATCCGCTTCGTAATGTACAGTAACAGTATCCGTCCGCTTTGGGTGTTCGTACACATTCAGAATGAGAACAATTACACGGTGATGGTGTCGGACACGACTGGCCAAGCGGAAGTGGAAGTGGCTTTGTGCATGGGGACGAAGCCTTGTACGCGGCCTTCAGCACCGCCGCGGACGACGCCGAGAGAATGAACGACGCCCGAGTCGTCCGCGGGATCTGTCAGGGCAGCGATGGAACGCACGACATTGTCGTAAGTGGCGAAGAAGTCGTGGTCCAGTATGCCAGTATGAACGCCATGGCCAAGCGCGATGACATCGACCCCGTTGACACGGATTGCGTGAGCATCCGCATTGCCGTCCTCGCGCTCGAGCAAGATCGAATATACGGCGTCGCAGGGAAGGACTTGCTCAGGTACAACGTCGGCGGGGAATACCCAGTCGTGTCCACCAGCGAGACGGATAGGGTGCCATGGTGTGACGCGCAGACCGCCTGGAAGAGTGCAAAGCGAGTTCACACCGTGCGGCATTGCCGTGCGCACGATAGCCACGACTGCACGCGGCCCTGCCGCAGTCTGCACGACGTGTCCGCGACGCAGAGCGTCCACGCGTAAAGCTGACCCATCGACGAGGTCCACCGTGCACGATCCGTCGACGCAAGGACCGTAACTCGAGTTCATCGCGCTCATGCTCGACACTTGCACACCTCTGGGCCCGCCGTATGTCTGTCTTGACGGCTTCGGGGGAGGGATATCGTCGAACGCGCTGTCGAGCGCGTCGCGTGCTGTGATAAACACGGGCGAGTCGGCGCCGTAGATGAGTTGGCCGGGGTCTTTGAAGTTCACGCAGTGCTGGCGCTGGTGCGCACGCGCGAGGGAAGGCAGGTAGTGCCGGCCCCATTTTTTCCAGTACTCCCTACACAACGCAACTCGTCAGATGGCGAAGTAAAGGCAGGGAGGACGTACGGGTTTTCGACAGCGAGGAGAATCTGGCCCTCTACGTCCTCCACTAGTGCAAGTGCGTGCTTGTGGTTCGCGAGGTCAGCATCCTTGCGGATAGACTGAGCGATCGTCTTGAAGGCCTGAATCTTCTCGTCGTCCGGCGCTGCTTTTGATGCGTCGAGAAGCGCAGAGACCAACTCGAGTCGGCGACGGTGGTACTTGATGTCTGCGCGAGCGCTCGCGTCCTGCTCTGGCGCTGCAGTGCCGCGTACAGACACGGGTTCGTGGTCGGTCCAAGGCGTGAACGACGCTGTGACGCTGACCTTCACGCTCATCGGGTCCTCCGCGCGGACGACAATGTCGCGCGTCTGGCCATACATGATGTCGCCAAAGTCGATCTGCACGCCCCAGCTCGTCTCGATGTGCTTGATATCGCCGAGTATCGAGAGCTTGCCCTCAGCTTCAATCGCAAGCGTCGACGTCGGCGCGTACGTCGCGAGCGCGTTCGCAACGGCGTGCACGAAGATCGTGCCTACCATGCCGGAGTCGGGGATGAACGAGTACTGGCCGCCGCCGGTCGTGGCGAGCTTGAGGAGAAGCTGCGAATCCAGGGCATAGCCGAAGCCGAACGTCGAGACGGTGAACGTCGCGGGATGCGCGTCAAGATACTTCTTGAATGCCTGCAGCTCTCCAGACGGCGGATGCACGTTCGGCATGCCGTCCGTGAGGAGGAAGATGCTTCTAACGCGCGTCCGGTCGACCTCTAACACAGGCTCGGTGTTAACAGGAGGAGCAGTCTCAGGCTCCACCTTTTCAGGTTCAGGGGTGGCATATTGAGCTCTCGCCTTCCCCTTGCTGCTCCAGAAGTTCTTGAGACGGTTCACAGTGCCAGAGCCGATGGGCGACTGTGGCGGGACCGGGTCTCTGTACGGACTGGGCATGGGTTCGGCCTCTGGGCCCTTGTAGAGATCGTTCAGAAGGTCCATGCCGGTCTTTAGACCGTCCCAAAGGTTGGTACTACCGAGCGGCTTGAGGGAGACGATGACCTTCTCCATGGCCGTCTTGCCCGCATCGTCCATGAAGATGAGATCTGACTCGACGTAGGCGCGATCTGTGAACGCTACGACAGCCATCCGGTCCTGTGGGCCGAGAGTAGCCATGATCGTACGCATAGCATGGCGCACGACGTCCAGAATGCTGAGTTCTGTGGCCGTCTGCTTCCCTGATATCCCGTCAGTTCAAAGAGCACGACGATCGCTGTCAGATGCAGGACAGACCTTCTTCGTCAGGCATGGTTGCCGCATCGTCCATGCTGCCAGAGACATCGATAACACAGCAGATATCCGCAGGCGCTCGAGCTACGTTCTTGTCGGCAAGAGGCTCTCGTGGCGGCGCAAGCGAGATGAGAACGTCGCCGCCCTTTTCAGCAGAGACGACGCTGAGCTTGACTTCGCTCGGGGTCGCCTCGTAAGATGGGGGTTCCGCTGGACCAGACTGCCCAGGAGCAATATTAGAGAACGGCGGGGGAGCGTCGGTATCCATGGTAGAGGCTGGGATCTTTTGAGTCGAAGGATAGCGTCGCCGGCCGAGTCTCAGTCTGTCTTTATGAGGACTCGATTGACTCGCTCAGGAACAGGGAATGCGGTGCCGTGGCAGGACCAACATGCCGTCTAGGGCGTTCATGCGGGATTTTGGGTGGCCCGCACAGCATGGCGGTGGACGCTGGACAAGCAGTGACAATCCCGACGACAACTTGTCCCGCTGCCATCTCGCGACTTCAAGTTCTTCACCAACGCTTCTGCAGTAAATGGGGAGCCTCTACTATTGGTACAAAGCGACCTGGGACCTATGAAACAATCATTTACATGTGCGCGGACGAAAGGACAACATGGCGGAACGTGACCGCCTGCGCAGTGCGCACCGAGTCATACGAAACGTGCTAGCTGCTCTTGTCAATCTGCACATCCATCCATTCCATCGAATCATCGCCGTACTCGTCCTCATGCTGTCTAGCGAGCTGGAAGAATTCGTCTCTCGCTCTGCTCATCTCCAGCACGAGGCTGGCGTCGCCTGGCAGCAGTGCGGGAAGCAGAAGCCCCATAACCTGCTCCTTGGTTTCTGGTCCCTCGATCCCATTGTCGCGATTTCTGAACTCGTATAGGACGTTTTCCGTGTAGCGGAACCACTCGGGCGTCGCGAATCGTTCTAGACGTGTTGCCTTTGGCAGAGCGAGCGCGAGCATTTCCAGTATGTCCTCGGGAAAGCCTAGAGCGTCCAACATCGGAGATGACTTCACCTTCAGGACCGTCGACTTCGAGCTCGCAGGGACCTTCGGGAGAGGGCGACGAAACTCTGGGGCGCTGGCCTGCTCTCGAGAACGCAGCTTGATGTCGACCATCTGCGCGATCTCAAGACGCGTAGGCTTGCGCAACGCCCTGCCCTCCTTCTTGACCGCCCTCGTAAGCGAAATCACGAGGATCTCCTCGAGCTCTTGACGACTGAGAGGCGTCTCCCAATCGACTTTGGCGTGCTGGAAGTAGTATCTCTCGTTCGCGCGGGATTCGTGCTTCTGCTCTACACGGTGTCGCTGTGCCTTGAGCGCTTTCTTTGCTGAGGCTCGTAACGCCTTGACGTCGATCGGCTTCTGGTAGTTGGGCACGCCCACGTCGTCCGCGCGCTGCTGGATTGTTTCCTGCGCGGGTGGAAGCTCCAGGCTGAAGGGTACTGGTGTCGGAGGTCGAACGACTGTGAAGCGATCCGCACTCTTTTGGATCTTGTCCTGCACGGGCGCGGGCGGCGGCACCAGACGGAACAGCTGCGACGTAGCGGTGTGGTGACGGCTTGAACCCGCTGCTGAGGAGCGCGTGACTGGCTCTGACCGTAGCGCCGCCTCTTCGATCGGTGCAGGTGGCGGCACCAGACGGAATAGCTGCGACGTCGACGTTGCGCTGACCGGGTGGTGACGACTGGACCCCGCTGATGAGGAGCGCGTGACTGGCTCCTCCTCATCGATCGGCTTCTGGTGAGTAGTCTTCTGCGTGGCGGGGTGCTCTGGCCCAGGTGGCGGTACGAGGCGGAATGGCTGCGAACTCTTGGACGTCGTCCGAGTCGACGACAAATCGTCGGGCACGGTGTTGCGAGCCACGATCCGAGTCGTGTCCCTCGCGCTGAACCGTGCTGGCGTGGCTGGCGGAACCAGGCGGAAAGGCTTCGAACCGTCGAACGGTATAGAGGGCATGGTTCTTGCGTGGTGTAGGCTTGAACGTGCTGCTGAGTAGCGCGACAGTGTACCAGGTATGAAGAAGAACGAGGGCGGAGGAAGGGGACTGTGGTGCGCAACTCCGCTGGACGAAAGTACAAGGGAGAGTGTGCTGCGTGGCCTCAACGTCTTACTTCCGGATTTCAATGCGCGGACCTCCAAATGCGTTCCCGGGCCACGCATCACGTGATCTTGATGCAACACAGCAGCTGTTGCGGCGTGGCCTGCGCGCATGTTTGAGCGGTCAAGGGATTTTTTTTGGTATACGGGCGTTCATCGTATTCATTTAACTCTACTCGGGGGTTTCATCATACTAGATGTGGCAGATGACAGTCGCCCTCAAGAGGGTAGTCAGAATGGATACATGAAGACCTCGAGAGGATATGACCCTAGTCTTTACATCCCATGTCAGCACGTGTTACATGTTACACGTATGGAGCGTTTTATATGTAGGTCAAGTTGGATTTCAACGCCCGCTCACTCCTTGGCTTCCACTCCTTGGCTTCGGACAACAACCTCCTGCTCATGATGCTCATCATCGGCTTCCACTGGCTATAACATCTCGTATCTTGGCCATCTAATATACCTAGAGACGCTGCGCTGTTTTTCAACAAATGGTCCGTGTGCTGGCCCTTGCGACTCTACCGCTGACTCACGTGGGGTATGTAGCCCGTCTTGAGCGCTGGCATTACTTCTAGACGTCTAGATGCGCCGTCAGGATAAGGTCGCGTGCATCCTAGCTGCTGCGCCGGTGAACGTAGAGAGACAAGGCAATATGGAGCGTGGACAGGGACCGTCGCACACCAGGCCATTCTCACGCACAGCATGAACATCTTCTCTGCTCAGTCTCGGAGCGGTTGCGTCCTGACAGGGCTCCGTTCTGCTCGCGACAGCCACCACCCCTAATCGACTTGGCGATAGGGTACGGTGACGATATCTGCTGCTTGCACTCGAAGAGCGCATTCCAATTTTCTACAAGGGCCGGTTGACATCCCTGTCAAGTCGTTGACCGTCTTCTGCCGGTGGCTGCGATGCTGGAGGACCACATGCTGCACCCGGCACCTGGTACTGTTCTTCGACTTGCACGCTAGAGTGGCGGCTGTTTGTGCAACCGTGCTCTCGCAGAAGATCGTCCTAGCGCAGTCCTTCGTCTTACTCTTGTCGCGGATTACTAGAGCTCCATTACGCGGCAATCACTCTCGCCTTCTCTGTACCACGTGCAGAAGCCATTGCGCGAACCATGTCGATGCAAAAGCCTCATCTACGGTCCCGGGAATGCGTAACCGGGTCAGCGTCTGTGCGCGTCGAATCAGACGGTATCCCGGCAACCCGCTCGTTATCGACATCGACATCGACTTTGGCATGCACTATAAAATGTGCAAAGTGGGACGAAGTGTGCTTTCCATCCACCCAGACAGTGGACCACTTCCGGGATGCGCTTCGTCCTCGCTGCACTCGCCATCGCCGCGGTTGCCTCAGCAACGCCAACCAAGCGCGCCATGTCGGTGCACGAGCGCAAGGCCCTTCCTAGAGGGTTCACGCGCGTCGCTGCCGCGCCGCCGGAGAAGCTGTTGAAGATGCGGCTTGCGCTGAAGCAGGCGGACCAGAAGGGTCTCATTGACGCCTTGTACGGCGTTAGCGACCCGAAGAGCGTATCGTACGGGCAGCATCTTACCACCGCGGAGGTTCGTGGTAGCCAATCCGCGCTCGCGTGAAGCTTACCGTCGTCGCGCAGATCAACACGTTCATGGCGCCGACGCCCGACACGTTCGCCTCCGTAACGGAGTGGCTGCGCGAGAACGGCATCACCGACTTCAAGTCCGCCTCCCCCGCTGGCGACTGGCTCGAGTTCACCGTGCCCGTCTCGAAGGCAAACGCGGTCTTCGCTGCGAACTTCACCGTCTTCTCGCACGTCGCTACCAGCTCGACCTCCATCCGTACCCTTCAGTACTCCATCCCGACCGCGTTGCAGGGCAAGATCGAGGTTCTCTTCCCGGGTGTCTCCTTCATTACTCCTAAGGGCGTTCCCAAGTTCCAGGCTGTCAACACGCAGGAGTCCCGAGAGCTCGAGGCGGAGACGCTCAACCTGGATAAGAGGCAGACTACTATCCCCGCTAGCTGCAGGAGAACCATCACACCGTCGTGCCTTCAAGCGTTGTATGGCGTGCCAACGACGCCTGCCACAGTGCCGTCAAACCAGCTTGCTGTCTCTGGTGCGCAGACTCTTAGGGGTCTTCCTTCGAATATATACTGACTCATGTCGTAGGTTTCATCGAGCAGTTCGCGAACCAAGCCGACCTCACTGTGCGTCTCCTAATATTCCCTGCACCCGCGTTTCTGACCATTTACTGCGGCAGTCTTTCCTGCGGACGAACCGCCCCGATATTGCCAACGCGACGTTCGCGACGCAGTTGCTTGACGGTGGCTCGAACCCTCAAGTACGCAGCGAGGCGGGTGTTGAGGCCAACCTCGACATTCAGTACACCGTCGGTGTTGCTACGGGCGTGCCGACTGTGTTCATCTCAGTCGGCGAAGACCAGGACGACGAGGTGTTTGGCTTCCTGGACATTATCAACTTCCTCATAGCCGAGGATGGGCAGCCGCAAATCTTGACGACGAGCTACGGGTCGGACGAGCCAGATCTCTCTGATGCGGCATCCCAGTACGTGGTACATGCCTGCCGCGGAAGACGGGGCTGCTAATCAGCTGCGACTGCAGGCAACTGTGCGCCGCCTATGCTGCTGTCGGTGCTAAGGGTACTTCAATCCTGTTCGCATCTGGCGACGGCGGCGTCGCAGGCTCGCGTAACAACCCCTGCACGACGTTCGTCCCAACGTTCCCGTCTGGGTGCCCTTTGTACGTCTCCCACGTCACACGCATGGCCGCCGCCTGACCCTCCCAAAGTATTACCACTCTCGGTGCCACGACTAACATCCCCGAGACCTCTGCATCGTTCTCCTCCGGCGGCTTCTCCAACGTCTTCGCGCAGCCCGACTACCAAGCGTCCGCTGTCGCCGCGTACTTCGCGCAGATCGGCACTCTCAACCAGGGCTTGTTCAACACTACCGGTCGCGGTTTCCCCGACGTCGCCGCTATGGGCAACAACGTGCTCATCACCGTCGGTGGAGGTACAGGCACGGTCGGCGGCACTTCGTGCAGCTCGCCCATCTTCGCCGGCATCATCGCCCTCATCAATGACCGCCGCGCCGCTATCGGCCAGCCTCCGTTGGGCTTCCTTAACCCGTTCTTGTATGCGAACCCTCAGGCGTTCTCGGACATCACGACAGGCAGCAACCCTGGTTGCAACACGAATGGGTATGTAGTCTGATGAATGCTCGTGGAGCGCTGCTGACGGCGCCCACCACTCAGTTTCCCTGCCTTGGCTGGCTGGGACCCAGTGAGTACCTCGCCTTTGCTGTTACGAGGCGTAGCTAATGCCATGCAGGTGACAGGTCTCGGCACTCCCATCTTCGATGCGCTCGCGGCTGCTGCTGGCGTTTGAGCCGACCATTGCCTGTAGATATGACGATCTCACTATATATTACCTCTCTCTCGCTCAGACGAAGATCGCCACAACTAAGTGCGATAAACATCTCCCTCTGGCGACTGCTCTTGTTGTCCTTTGGGCACGAAGTAGTTCGTGGACTCTAGTTGTATCTACAAAGCGCCTGCCATGCGTTTCAAGACTTGGAACTCGTCCTTGCCTGCGGCTTTGCACAGGGCGTAGAACTTGCTTGTTGGATCCGACAGTAACGCAGCCGGCCGGTCGAACTCTGCAACCCGCCTGTGGAAAAACATGAGTGAGCACGACGAGGGCAGCTATGGCGAACACTTGCCCGTTGTCGAGAAGCATCACCTATTGAAAGTTAGAGGTGTTGGTAACATGAAATGGACACGCACTCTATTGTAGTCGACGACTGTGCGCAGGCGATGAGCGATGGTGACGATGGTACTGTCAGCGAATTCTCTGTAATGATGCTTAGACCAAGAGCGGCTATGATGCGAACAACATACTCTCGGATTGTTTTGCTGATTAGCTCATCAGTGGCATAGTCCACACTAGTGGTAGCAGTGAGTTTAGAGTCTTACGAGAGGAGGGGTTCTTACCTGGCTGTGGCCTGTTCGGGATATTCAAGGTTGAGCGCCAAGTGTTGAGAAGGCGTTAGCGGGACCACACACCTCGTCCATGAAGAGCACTTTCGTTCGCTTCAAGATGGCACGGGCCATGCTGCGGTTGCAAGTTAGCGAATAATTAGTTAAACGAGGGATCATACCATATCAGCTGTTTCTCTCTGCAAATTGCAAGTCAGCGTAACGTCAGATCTAGACGGGTCACGCACCCCGCGGAAAAGTTCTCGCCACCTTCGCTGACGGGAGAATCCAAGTTCCGGAAGACGTTCTCATTGATGATAGCCGCCGTCTCCTCCATCTCGCCAGACTGAAGGAGGTGGACGCGACGAAGGGCCTCGTACTTCAAATACGCGTGAACACCACATGAAGTAAAGGGGAAGGGCGACATACGATCTCAGCATCCTCGTATTCGTCAAAAACGTCCAACGTTGATCGGAGGGTCCCGCTCAAGATCGTAGGATCCTCTATTCGACCTGTGAGTATTGCAATGCCGGTGTCAGCTTCGAGACGTACGAGGGATAATTGTCAGGCGACAGCGAAGATCGGTTAGGCCAACCCTTGCGATGTCAACGCCATCGATAACGATACGCCCTTGCGATGGCTCCACGAAACGGAAGAAGGACAGCGCAAGTGTGCTCTTGCCACTGCCCGTACGGCCGAGGACGCCAACCTTCTCGCCGGGATATATGTCGAAATTCAACTCGTGAAGAACGTTAGGTAAATCGTTCTATCGAACATTCAATCGCTCGAAAACACAACGCGGACGGAAGGCCACGTACCGCATAGCGAATGCTAAGGTCCTCGACAGCAATGGCGCCTTCCGACGGCCAAGACGCCGGCGGTCGCGGCTCAATAAATTCTGGCGGCTCTTGCTCGATCTCTGAGAACTCCTTCACCCGCTCAACGGCAACCTGCAGTCGTGTCAAAAACACGGTCCTTCATGCATAGTAGACATACCATGCTTTGTTCAAGTCCTACGAAACGTCTGACGAGGAACAGCAGCTGAAGATTTATGGTGAGTGAGAGATGCAGTGGGAACAATGATCGACTTACGTCGCCAGTGATTGTGGAAGCGAAAGCGAGAGCGAACCCAGCAAGGGCCGCGTCCACACCGGGCGTAAGCATGACCGTAACACCCGTAACTCCCACCACGATACTCGACAAGAGGTTGAACCGGACGGACAACCAACGGTTCACAGACCTGACAGACAATGAGGAACGTTGCGAGGACGAGAGTTTGGGACTGACCACATCCAGAAGTAAGGGTTCATATTCTTCGTCTACAGTTAGCATATAATTTGGGCGAGACGTCTGATACGCACGGTGTCCACGCAACGCAGCATGTCACGGAGGAACTTGGACCCAGCACCGAACGCACGAATCACGCCGACACCTAGAGTCTTTGAGGCGGCGCAACGACAGGACCGGGAAGGTTCATACCAGAGATGGTTTCGCCGTAAATGGAGTACAGAGGGGAGCGCGTGACGGAATCTGTTCACGGTCAGCGATTGATCCTACCCATCTGCTATGGACTTACCAAGTCTGCGCATGTCTCTTGATGTCTGACCATAGATTTTGGCCACTGCGTACGGTTAGACGGATCCAGATGTACGATAGAAGATACACACCATTCCAGTAGATGACACCGACAGCGGCGGCGGCAACACCGAATGGTAAGCCACCGACGTAGGTGACGGAGCAGACAGTGGTCGTGACGGAGAGCGCGCTGTCACATCGAATCAGCGCAAGACCGAGCTGAAAATGAGAATGCCGGACTTGATGATGCTACGACCGAAGTTGTCGCTCAGATTACTGTCAATACCTGTAAAGACGTCAGACGCGGCGCCAAAATGGCCGACGCTCTAACCCTCAAAGTCCTTTCCGAAGCGGTTGAGCAGGCGACCGCGGTTGATTGTGTCATGGAATCTGATTCTTGCGAAGAGCACTCGTTCGAGTAGTCCTGATTTGCAGGCGATTAGCTCTCGGCGTCAAGGTAACAATATGTGGGTTTACTCTTGTAAAGAACGCGAGAAGCCTCGAGGGACCCGTGGTCTAGAAATAGTGAGCTAATGCCCTCAAATCATGACGAAGCTTACACAGAACAAACCACCGCCACGTCGTCAACAGAAGGCCAGAGACAGTAATCTGAGAGCGTGATCAATGTGGGGAAATTTGGGCTAAAGCGATAGACGGACCGAGGCATACACCCCGACATACCAGGCCGGACTTCTCGATGTTCCATGTTGTACGGAGCCCGACCAGACACGAATCCATCCGTTCTCGAAGACCGGAACGAGAGCGGCCGCAATCATGCTGGCGAGGAACAGAGCCCAATAACCCTTGCCGCCGCAGGCATAGATGTACCACTGCCACACTGCACTGCCGATTCGGCCGACAGCTCGCTTCTCCTCCTCGATGAACTTGCGCGGAGCCTTGCGCTCCTTCGGTACAGCGGCGACCGGAAGCGCATCTGGTTCAGACGGCTGCACTGCGGTGTCGCTCCCCTCCGCCGACTCGGCATCACCTTCCGCTTGCTGTTCCGCAAGGGCCTCGACATCGTCTTCTGCCGCCTCCTGGTCCGGTGCAGGAGCATTCGACGACTGCACCAATCCTGCCATGATTTGGGAGCCCACGAAATCCGAGGTCGGTCCTTCGTATGCAAGCCGTCCATTGTCGAGAGCAACGACATACGCAGCGCCGTTCGTGCAGAGTTGTACGTGGTGCGAGACGAGGATCACGGTACGCCCCTTCATGATGTCGCCCTTGATGCATTGCTCGAAGAGATGGTCCGCCGTATGTGCATCGACGGCGGACAAGACATCATCAAGCAACAACGTCGAGGCTCGCGAGTAAACCGCGCGAGCGAGCGAGACTGAGGAACATCAGCAACAAACGTAGATGTACGCTTCAAGGCGACTGACCTCTTGCTTTCTGGCCACCGGAAAGATTGACCTAGGGACGGGTTTAAAACGCGGTTGATCAGCGGACGGAGGTACATACGCCACGCTCTCCGATTTCACTCTGGTCTCCGTCCTCGAGAATCTTCATGTCCGCAACCAGAGCGCAGGCCTAAAGCACTCATCAACGACGCGCCGGACGACATCCGTTCACATACTTCGAGCGTCTTCAAGTACCGAACCTCGTTGTACGGAAGGTGGAACAGGATATTCTCTGCGGTAGCGTCAGTAAATGTCCTGTCGGTGGACACGTACGCACCTCGGATAGTCGCATTTTGCAGCCACGACACCTGTGGCACATACGCGCACACACCGGGGACGATCCATTCGTCGTCGTTGGGAACGATCCCTTGGAACGATGCGATGAAGTCCGGTGGCGAGCGGGGGCACAGAACCTGACCCGTAAGGACGTCCGCCTCGCCGAGCAACGCTGTGGAACTTAGTAAACGCATCCAACGTAGTAGACGAGCACCGTGCCTTGCAAAAGAAGCGTCTTCCCGGAGCCCAGCTTGCCGCACACGAGCGACAGTTGGCCGACCGGGAAGCGCACGTTGAGTCCAAGCAGAATGAACTTCTTGGCCGGCGTAGACGCAACGGACGATGATGCGCTGCCGCCGCGCTCCTGAGGCCAGGTGATAGTCGCGGAGTTCAGGGTTATGGAGAGGTCCTGTTCCCCGAGAGGCGGTACGGGTGACACCTCGGCGAGGGCAAGGTACTTCTCGATGCGACGGGCCGAAACCAGACTCTACACAGCGTAAGGTGGGGCAAATACTTCGGCGCACGCGACGTACCTGGAGGATGTTGATGAAGGTCTCCGGCAGTGCGTTAAGTGCGAATCTGCACGAGCGGTAAGGTCAAGTCGGCAAAGAAGGGACACACGCATACCTCATCTCGTTGAAGACTTGGGGTGAAGGATGAGTGAGCTAAAACACGTAGCTCAGATGAAATGCATACCAGATATCTATAGCAACAATGAGCTTCCAGACTGTGAGCGCTGAGCCATGACTCACCGATGTGAAAGCAATAGACGGCGTGAGCGGGATACCGCGCCACACTGCGTAATGCCAGAACGACACAAGGGTCACGAGCAAAGGGGACCCGTTCCTGTGGATGGTCAGCCCGGTACAGCACGCCGTATACACGCGACACCTACCAGATGGCGTTGAAAGCAGTCTGCGTGGACGCTTGTCAGTACGACGAGCACGACGCTAGAGAAAGGCCGAACCTCGATGATGTAGTTGAGGCGCTGGTACTTCAGCTCCTTGTCGCGCACGACCATAACTTTCTTCTCAAAGCTCCGCTCCCACGCCATAAACTGTGATCACCTCTCGTCAACATCATAGCGAGGAACAGCAGCCAGGCGGTGCAGACCTTGAGCATGCGTATCCCGCCAAGAATTTCGTTCATAAGCGCGACACGCTCGTCGCGCGTCTTCATGAGGTTCTCCTGCGCGTTCACAACGACCTTGCTCGCGTAATGGTTGATGGGCAAAAAGACTGGGAATGGATATCAGGATATGCTCACGGCGTAAGCAGAAGACGTACAGCATGTCACGGCCAAACCGATAAACGCGGAGCTGCCGAGCATCTTATACAGGAACAGCGTGCCGATGGCAAGCTCGATGGGCGAGTCGACGAGCGGGAAGAGGTACCATCCGAGTTGGCCAACACGGTCGACGTCGGTCGTCATAAGCGTCATGACTTGTTGCTTGCTGCTAAACTCGTCTTCGTCCTTCTTCTCGACGACCGTGTCCGTGGGGCTGCTCGGGGTCGGGGTGCCGGGACGAGTGCCACCCGCAGAGCTAGTGCCGGAGGATCCAGACGACGACGCAACGTCCTTGCGGATGAGCGTCTTGGCGAACAACATCGTGTTCATCTGCGCACGCATGCGCGCCTGCAGCGTCGTCGTCGACACCGACCACAGTTGGCCCGTGAGGATGTATGTGAACGCATTCGACCCGAACAATCCCGCGCAATAAAACCAACCCCAGCTGCGGTCCACGCCCTCCTCTTGCAGCTCGAGGAAACGCACGAGCCGCTGCAAGAAGAATGCGGGCGAGTAGAACAGCACCGCGCACACCGCCGCGAGCACGAACTCGAGGATCAGCATGCCCGCGTTGACGTGCATGAGGCGGTAGAGCAGCGCCCAACCCGAGCCCGGCGCGGGGTTCCAGTTGCGCGGCAGTTTGATGCGCCGCATCGCTGTGCGGATGGCCGCGTAGATAGTCGTGCTTCGCATGTCGGACGGGACGATTGGCAAGTCGCCTATCTCGAGCGACTCGGCCGTGTACCCGAGCATGACGACCTTTGTTGTGTACGAGAAGAGCAGGACGTCCCATACCGAGCCACCTGGAAAGTATGAGTGCGCGCTCGTGGAAGGATATGTCGTGACGCACTGGGAAGGGTACAAACGTTGTCTGGAACGTGCGTCGTGCTTGTAGCAAGCGTCTTCTCGGAGTAGATGCGTTCACTCGGATAATGGAGCAATGGTCCGCGCGGTACGGTCGAACAGATGGCAAAGACGACGAAGGTGGTCGCGAGCGACGCGTACCAGAGTCCTTGAAGAGCGCCGCCATACGATGATCCGGTTACAGTCGTCGCAGGCGGTAGTGAGTCAGGTACAATGGCCGTGACGATAAGGAAGGCGAGCTGGATGCCTGTCAAGGCTGACAGGTGGACCGTGGTAGGCCAATGGTTGTCGACAGTATTCTGAGTCACCCAAACGATCGACATAGCAAGCAGGTAGAGCTCGAATAGCAGGCGCAATCCCAGAGCTACAACGTCGGCGCCGGGAACGTCTCCGGACGCGAGTGCCCATCCAAACGAAGTGGAGATGAAAGCGACGTCGAGGAATAACAAGAAAGTCACGACCAGTTTACGCAGTTTCATCTGTAAATGGGCGTTAGCGTGAAGATTACCTGCTATAGCATTCGCACCTGCTGCCAGAATTGTGCCTCATTGAGCGGTGTTCCATCTATGATGTCCTCGGGCGTGGTCACGTCAAAGGGGTCCTTTTCGCCAGCAAGTTCTGGCTCGTCGCCTTCGAATGAGTCATCGTAAAGGGCGATTTTGCCAGTTTTGGGCCGTAGAAAGTAAGATACGGCCGCACTGCCTGTAGCAGCTACGACGAGAGACGTTGCCAGCAAGAGCTGGAAGCGCGGCATGGACTTTGTCGAGGCGTGGACGCGTCGGGAGGCGGTTTGCCGCAGCGGACGTCGCTGTCGAAGTCAGAGTCGCGCGTCGGAACCGGAACCGCGTTTTGGCGCGCCTCGCGCCAAACTTCCGAATTCCCGGACCCGACAGGTGAGACTCGCGACTTCAGCTGTGCATGTATATGTATTGGTTCAAACTACTATGGCTAGGCATGGGCAACTACTACTTTGTATCCTACGGCATTGCGATCCTGCGGCAATGAAAACGAGAGACAAGCGAAACTGGACATGGTTGAACGCGAACGTATGTGTCGAGGCGAGCGGCAAAGAGGGGCACAGCATACTGCGCCAGTACAGATGGGGGAGGACATAATGATAAACTTCAGGAGACAACGATGCGCGAGGTGAGACTATACAATGTGAGTTAGCATCGTATCATCTGGACAGGACAACGCGGACAGACTCACAATCGTAAGCATAAGAAATGTCATAACGTAGCCGCATCGCAGCTTATTCCGCAAACGGGACGTGGCAGGCTTCCGGGACCCACTCGAAGGGGCACATCTTGTCGCGGAAGAACAAGCGAGCTTGGGAGTTCTCGTGAGACGTCTCCAAGTATCCCACAAAGACGAGTTCGCCCTTCTTCAGGTGGGCACACTCCTGCATCCAGAAACCCGCGCGGTAGCGGATGGGGGCCCGTACGCGGGTTCCGTTGGCTGTCTTCCACCCGACGTGCACGTCCTTTATCTTCTCGAGCGCGCTTTCGTAGAGTGACACACGGGGTGCGAGCAGCTCCCCATTGGTACGACTCTTGAGCGGCTTTCTGTCCTTGAGACCGTGTGTGGGCTTCCTGATGACGCCCGTGGACGACACACTACGGTGGCAGAAGAAGACCGGTCCGATGAAGGTCGACAACTGCCTAGGCGACAAGCCGAACTGGACCGGAACGGTAGCAGGGCTCGGAGCGAGCGAAATGGCGAGCGATGTAGGCGATGTGGTGGCGGGGCTCGGTGGCTGGGGGGCACCCGATGCGGGTTGGTTCGGAGCGTTCGAGGACGGCGCGGCCGTCGTGGTGGTGGGCGGGATAGGAGCGGACATGATGTTCGGCGGCAGGGTAGGCAGCAAGTAGGCGTCGACGATGAGCTGAATACAAAGGCTGAGAGTGAGGAGGCTGCCGATGGGAGCGAGAGCTCGCTCTTATAAACCGGGCCCTGCTGCATCCCATCGCTCCCTCGCAGCTTCAGATGGGTGTTTACTGAAGAGTACATCGCTTGATCACCGATCGGCCATCCTTACGAGACGATTGGCAGAGTCTTTTGTCTGGCCCAAAGAGGCAGAGGTGCAGGACCACGCTGAACTTGCCGGGCCGGTCCCGAAATTGCACACCGTCCCGCCGCTTCGTCGTCATCCCACAGTATGAGAGCGTTTACCACTGCCTTCCCAATAGCTATTTACGGCCCCTGACTAGAGCTGAACGCAGGAGAAATTCATCCTTGTGCAACACGTGCCGGGCGCCCGGTTGCAATTTGGAATGTGCATGGTTTCCTTGTACGTCGACCAAGGCAAGGCGAAGGCGCTTACCTCATACTTTAGAGTAAGCACTCAGTTTGTCCCTACTTTCATTGGTTGGACTACGGCGTCTGTGTGGCTGGGAGACCACGCTGAGCGAGGTATGGCTTATGTAAGCACAAAGATAGGAGGCACGCAAGCCATTGCGTGCCCTCAACCAGAGAATGGCAGCTCAAGTGACCTCGTAAAGCGCGTATTAGACCGATGAGGATTGCGCTCTATGTAGTTTTAGATGTCAGGGAGGAAGAAGGACAGAAATTGCACGGCCGGAGCCGAAACGCGACTTGGCTTCTCCGCAATCGTCGCGAGAGGGCTTCAGTCCCACAACGCACCCAGGCGACTCTTAGCGACACCGAAACCTGGTGCTCTCACACACGCGCTGAACTCTTCGTTGTGCTCCTGAATACATTCAGATTCGTAGATATTCGCTCCTCGACTTCACGACTCAGGTACTACGGGCAATCTGCCGTGGAACGAGGGTATGGTGCATATGGCGGAAGCCTATTACATGCAAAAGCTGTAGTACGATGCGAAGGCCGCAATCAGACCGGGCTCCAGGTCATCACGGCGTGGGAGGGATGCAGACCCTGCCAGAAAAGCGTCTGCGTCGCGGTGTTGTTCGGCGCGCCGTCGATGCTCCAAACGGTGTAGAGCTCCTGGGCAGCTAACTTGCCGTCAAGAATCTATATGGTGTCCCACATTAACTGTCGCACAACAGAGGTCGAGGTCACTGGCAGACGTACGTAAAACCCAAGGACCGCTTTATCCGTGACGCTCGAGTTGCAGGCAAATGCGCCGTGAGGCCCCTTGAGCCGGCCGCACGCACCGCTGCCGGCCTCGATGGCAGTTCCGCCAAAGTTGCTCGTCTTGGTCGAGGGCTGGAACGTGCCGCACGCGGTCGTGTCATCGGTCACCTGACCGTCAACGGTGAGGCACCCGATGCTCGTCTCGTTGAGTGTCTCATCATCGCGCAGAGACACCAAGATGTTGGCCGAGCCGGTGAGCAGGGTCCCGGGCACCTGTCCCTGCGCGAGAACGACGGCAACGGGAAGGAGCGCCGTGAAGATAGTTGCAAGACGCATAGTGGAGTAGAAGGACGAGTAAGGAAAGCTGTAACGTTCAAAAGATATCGATTCGTGTAAACGGTACGCGGACATGACTGCTTCTTTATACTCGCTAATCGGGGGAACCCACGCAGTCGCGTTTTGTAATTGATTTCAGGAGAAAGGAAGAGGCGCATCGCTTTGAGTCGACTTCCATGTCCATTCAATACGGTCAGCGCAGCCTCCGAGCTCCGGCGTCGTCCCCGGTCAAATTCTCGGCGTCATTGAGGGTCGCCCATCGCGACTCGCACTCTACTGGTATGACGAGCGGTGCAGCCTGTGCAGACCTTCGCAACGGGGCGTAATAAACTGGAAGGTACGCACCTCCCAGTAGGCTCCCACAGTCGGTGCGACCTTGGAAGGATTCACGCACGCCAAACCTCAGACGCCATCCCATGCACCCTAAGCGGTTGCTCCTTCGAACTTTGCAGCGATTTGTCTGCGAGTGTGGTGCGGAGACTCGGGATAGCTTGCTCACTGAAGGGTTTGGGCGTTGTGTCTCGCGTCTGCGTAGTATCCGCTACGTCGGCGAAGGGCAGCGATACTTTCTACGCGCACCCGCTGTATCAGAGAGAACCTATCCGGAGCTCGAGGTCCCGGGCCCATCGGGTTGGTCCTACTCCTACATTTCGGCGAAAAGCGCGCGACAAATGGTCACCCTTGGGTTTGTTCTATCCTTAGCGCCTTCGTACTCACGCCCTCTTCCTTTCCACAGGTATTGCACAGGATGCGCTTGCCTCTGGGTCGGAAGCGCTGAACGCGTACTTGCCCAGTTGTACGTGATACCGCCTTCCGTAGCCGACGGCGTTTCGATGCAGGCTGCGCTCCTGAGCTAATTGATATCGACGGGGAACCGCTTCGGTAATGTCTGTACAACATCGCAAAACGTATAAGAGCGCACGATGCGAAGGCGACGATGTTTCCCCAAGTCATACGCGCTCATTCATTCGCTCATTCCGACTCGATGCGCTTTTCGTCCTTTGCTCTTCCCGTAGCCATTGCTGCGCCCGCGCTCTCGAGTCTTATGTCAGTACTTCTATGCTTGGACCTTCACCGCACGTTTTTTACTTGCACACTTCAGTCCCCCACTTGTTCGTCCTCGTCATTCCGAGCACCGTGCTCTCGCCCAGCGCCAGACTTGCACCTTCGCGGACTCAAAGCTCTGCTGGGACGGTACGTTCGACATTAATACCAACTATTATTCCGACGGCCCAGACACCGGGAAGACGGTCACCGTGAGTGTTATATTGCTTCTATACCGTGCAACGTGTGCTTATGTCAATGCTCAGTACTGGTTAGAGATTACTAATACCACTCTTGCGCCTGATGGCTTCTCTCGTCAAGTCCTCACCGTCAACAATACCATCCCCGGACCAACTATCACAGCGGACTGGGGCGACACACTCGTCATCCACGTTACGAATAGCTTGAGCGACAACGGGTGCGTACATTACAATGCGTTCGGATCTGTTCGCGTTCATAATCTTGCTGCAATTAGCACGAGCATTCACTGGCACGGAATCCGTCAGCTCGAGAACTCTATTAACGACGGCGTCAACGGTGTCACCGAGTGCCCTATCGCACCAGGCGACTCCAAGACCTATACGTTCAAGGCAACACAGTACGGCACGTCGTGGGGTCATTCGCACTACAGGTCCGCAGGCTATGCGCTTCTGCCAACGTTCGCTGATTATATGCGCAGCGCCCAGTACGGTGACGGTGTCTGGTTCCCCATCGTGATCAACGGTCCTGCTACTGCCGAGGTACGGAGGGAACTATTTCTCTCTTTGCACTATTGACGCTGTTATAGTATGATGTCGATCTCGGTCCAATAACTATCAACGACTGGTTCCACCAGACTGCGTACGCCGGTCAGTAGTTAGGCCAAGAACGCACGCAGCCGCTAACGTCTTTCCCAGCCGCCTATGACGCCGAGCGTACTGGCCCTCCTCGTCCCGCCAACTTCCTCATTGGCGGCACGAACGCGTTGCCCACCGACACAACCCAGGGCACTCGCTTCGTTCAGACGTTCGAGTCTGGAAAGAAGTACCTCTTACGCCTCATCAACACCTCCGTCGACAGCTTCTTCAGGGTCTCACTCGACTCGCACACGATGACCGTCGTCGCCTCAGACTTTGTCCCTATCCAGCCGTACACGACGAACGTCATTGGCATTGCGATTGGCCAGCGCTACGACGTGATTATCGAGGCAGACCAGGCCGCGGCAGCGTACTGGCTCCGCGTTTGGCCCCAAATTGCGTGCAGCTCGAACGACAACGCCGGCGACGTTACCGGCTACATTACCTACTCCGGCATCACCGATCTCCCGACGTCAACTGCTTTCGACTATGACGACTCCTGCGACGATGAGACGAACCTTGTCCCTTACGTCTCGGTCACTGTAGACTCTTCCGGCTTCTCTGCCAACGAGACCGATATCAGCGTCAGCGCCCCGTCGACCGTCACCGTTCAAGGAGACAACGTCTTCCGCTGGTTTGTAAACGGCGCGGCGATGGATGTTGACTGGGGCTACCCGACACTTCAGCAGCTCTCCGATGGCAACAGTACGTACCCTCCTTGATGACCTCGTCGTCAGCTGATCCTCCATCCCCCCTTAGCGACCTATGCTTCCACTCAGAACGCGCTGTTTTTCGACGAGGCGCTTGACACCACGTACTGGGTTATACAGAACGTCGGCGCCGTCGCGCACCCGATCCACCTCCACGGGTATGTCGTTCCACGCATGTTCTATCCCAGCCACTGAATCCTTGACGACTCTAACCAGCCACGACTTCAACATTATCTCGAGCGGTTCAGACACGTTCGACGCCAGCACCGCGACTCTGAATTGGGACAATCCTCCTCGCCGTGACGTTGCCATGCTCCCAGCGGGCGGCTACCTCTTCATCTCCTTCCAGACCGACAACCCTGGCGTCTGGGTGCGTCTGACCTTTCCTGTGCCCCGATGTACAGTATACTGAACTTGAGACAGGTCATGCACTGCCATATTGCGTGGCACGTGTCCGAAGGCCTCAGTCTCCAGCTCGTCGAGCGCCAGAGCGAGATCTTTAACACTATCACGCTCGACGATGCATGGGAGACGACGTGCACGAATTGGGATGCGTGGTACAACTCGGGTAACCTCTTCTGGGGCAAGAAGGTCCGTCCCTCATGAATGATCGTCGACGGTACACTGATAAAAGTCGCAGACGGACTCTGGGCTTTGAGGCAATTACCTATACGAACAATCTAATCTCGATACCACCACTGTCACATACCTTTGTCACTCATTGACGGCCTCTCGTTTTCGGCAGTGGAATCCAATAGCAGCTATCACCAGATATATCAATTTCTTCTTGAAGCTTCGGCATCTGATGAGATCCCTGTGCATGACCTCATAAAAATCGTCACATCTTCCCCCAGATATCTCATTGAGGCAGCCTTTCTAAGGCATCCCGAACTACTCGTACAAGTCGCGCTTTGAAGATGCGTGTCCGTGTAGGCCCGAGACTAGAGGCAACCCCACTCCGATGGCCGAACATCAGCTGCTCTACGACGTGAGGTCATCAGGTGATTATGTCAGCGAGTGACTGGGCACTGAACGTGATCATATTACTGACTGTATGTATACAGCAGATGAGAAGACTACCACAGAAAGTATTCAAGGCTAGCCACGCTGTGCAAACGCGAATAAAGTGAAACGGGACAAAGACATAATCCACGACGACGCAGCACAGAGCTGCATTCAAGTTCATCGTTGCCACGAAACAGTCAGCGAAGAAGGGCAGCTCCGGAAAGGTTCAAACTATCAAGAGTGACCACTGCGGGTACACGTTCCCGGGGCCCCAGCTTGCGTATGCGGTAACCCCTCCCGCGATTGACGTCGTCACCTTCCGGTTGGTCGTTGTAATCATGTTCGGCTTCGCTTTGGGATGCTAGGCCATCGTCTTCAGTGAGATCGTCGTCTTCTGCAAGGTCATCGCCTTCACGTTGGTCGTCGCCTTCCAATTGGTTTTCGCCTTCAAGTCGTTCAACGTCGTGTCTGCTGGCATCATCAGGTTCAAGGCGTGGCGCATGAGCAGGGACGACGCACGTTTCAAGATGCCTCAACATGTCATCCAGTTTCGACGTGGCGTATTCTCGTCCCACACAGCGTGCGCATAAGTATCTCGTAGTCTGTTCCCGATTTGGTCTTGGGGCAGACCCGCGGACAACGGCCTCTGCGGCTGCTCCGATCCGCACCCACTTAGGCTCGTGGTCCTTCGGATGATTTTTCACATCTTCGTGTACGATCTAGAGACGAGAACAGTGAGAAGACATGCTCCGCGGGTGCGCGGTGTTGGCCACTCACGCAACTCCACCAATCTTGTATCTTGATCGCCGTGGCGGGCCTCTTTGAGAGAGCGCACACACGGCAGACAAAGCGTCCGTCTACGCGCTCCATATCGGCGTGCGTGGCGACGGAAGGATCGAGGCCGCACTGCGTCACGAGGTTCACTGCAAGGTCGTGCGCTTCCTCGTCGAACGACAACTTCTCTGCTGACCACGCGACGAATAACTGCTCGCGGGGATCGACATACGATTCGTCCGGGTCCTCTTGAATTTTCTTCCACCGGTCTTCGATGATGCAGATGTCGCGGTGGTGTAGGACGTATGGGAACGATGCCAGGCGCGAGTCGTCCGAGTTCGCTCCGCATACGAGGTAGTCCCAATTGAGTTCGTGGTTGGTGCTGCAGCAGAATATGATAGTAGCGCGCGAAAGGAATGCTTCTTTGGCGTTGTCGTCGAGTGAATTTGGATCGATCCCAGCGTCTCGCAAAAGACTGACAGGGACAAGATCAAAGACCTCTGCAGCGATACGGCGGCGCCATGCAACTATCGCTGCAGGAAGACGAAGTTCCACGGCCTTGCGGACGTAGCGTTTCTGGTTGGTACACCACGCGCAACCCTCGCCTGATCTACGATGATGCATCCAGCGGTGGCGCTGCTGCGCAAGTGGTCCCTCTGTCTCTTCATCCAAATCGGCACATATAGGGTCGGACACTGTTTCGCTCAACGCTAAGAAAGATTCGTTTACTGAAAGTTCGTCGTATGCCTGCAGGAGGTCGTCATCGCTGTCACATATGTCGTCGTCGTCGTCGCGCCGGGCATCCTCGCTCGAAATCGAGTCATCGTCTTGGCCAGAGCGAGTAGGGAGCCGCTCCGCCCCCGCAGAACGATCATTCGGAGACTGCACTGAAGGCTCTTCGCGCTGGTATTCGACGTCGGAATCGAACTCGCCGTTGAGGATGTATTGCAACTCGGGCATGGTGCGCAGGTCGTTCGGGTCGGGCCAGACACCGTCGTCATCGGCCTCCGCTTTCATGGTATCAGAGATCCAAGAAGCCATGACCCAGCGTCGGTAGCGATGTATCTTCTGCAATTTGTTGCGCTTGTTACTTTGCTGGGCGGTATACCAAGCCGTGGCATCGGCGATGAGTGTTGCCTTGGTGTCCGCCCAATCTACGAATGCGACAAGCGTGAGGGGAGAGACCCTGTCACTCCATTCCTCGACGCACCATCGTCAAAGAGCTTCCTGGGCCGAGTAACAAGCGGGTGCTCGACGATGAAACGTCGGGTGCGCTCGAGTTGGCGGGACCAACCCTCACGCTCGAGGCGAGAACAGATTCTGCGCAGGGGTCAAACCAGAAAAAACGCGACAACCAAGCGAGCACGTACTCCTCTCTCCGCGTTTCCAGAGCCTCATATTTTTGCGCCGATAAGACGGCCTTCTCATCCCAATGCTCTACAGCGTCAGCATGCTTCGCGAATGCATCTAGTGAGTATGAGGAGACATAACAGACGTGGAAGCACGTACCCCTCGCATCGCTACGGTTCGTCCTTGTACCGTTTGTAGGTACGCCGCTAACGCAACGGGATCGCGGACAACAGACTCGACCTCACTCGTAACTGCGCGAAGCGCAGCGGGAGATGTCATACCATGCGAGTCTGCACATGCGTGAGTTACGCTGAATGGGCGCTGAATGATAGACGCATGGCACGCACACCCCGCCATCGTCGACGTAGGAACGATCTGCGCTACTTGGGCTTTTGGCAGGCCGCAGATACTGACAGGTAAAGGTACTAAACTGTAAAAAAAAAAAAAACATCCCCGGTCAGCAGAACGGCACTACAGGCGGTTCGCGCAACGTACGCTTTGGCGATACAATTTCTGCACAGGCGCAAGCGCACAGCCCAGTGTGTGGCATTTTTCTTGTTGCACCTCTTGTAGCAATTCTAAACGTGCGCAAGTCAGGAGGAAGGGTTGACATTATCACGCATACCAGACGTTGGACTCACATCGCATATAGCTTCAAAGGCAAGCGCTGCATATCGGTGGCCGGCGAGGTCATCAGGTGGATCTGGCATCTCGACGTTTCGGAAGGCTTGTTTCCACGCCGAGGCCGAGGCGCGCGAAGTCAAAACAGCGTGTAGCGTCTCGCATGTACGGCTGAGATGTAAGACGTCCCGTGGGTGCGCAAAGTCGCATATCTGCAGCGCCATTAGAATCATATTGTACCACAGAAACAACGGCTTCGCAATGACGCACGTCGAGAATAACAGAGTCAGGCACGGGTAGACTCGCACGTCGAGGGCCAGTCGCCTCCTCCGGCGATTCCTCCCTCTGAACATAAACCTTGGCCTTGGACTTGCGTTTCGCCATTGCGAGCGATGTGCGCTGAGCAGGGAGAGTGAAGGGTAAGAGGGAAGAAGCAAGCAGGCGCTTGGGTCCGAGCGGGCCGTTGTACATGCCCTGAACGAAATAGCACCGATCTAGTGCCGCAAGCGTAGAGAAATCAACAGAGTACTGGTGCCACGGTGCTCTTCGCCCACCACCAAGCCAGCATACGATGGAGGATTGGGCCCAAACATGCGTTGCAGTGACCAGGTGTGAAGGCCTTCGGGTTCGCATAGCCCACATAAACGTCCAGACCGTCGTGAATACACTTCACATCCGTATGCAAGTGCACGTGCTGGGCTCGCGCCGCCGTTCAACATAGGGTGCTGACGAGATAGCAACCTTGCGCGCAATTGCGCAACACCGCGACATGTAACAGTTGCCGTGGGTCAAGCATAGCGTAAACGCGCAGATATAAACGCGCTGTGTGCCTGTTGTCCGCAGGTTCATTACAGCTGTGTCGAGGAGGGATCGGAGCATGTTGCAAGGTTTGTAACTCCGCTGGTGAAGCCGCCCTTGCGCATACCCTCTACACTTACAAGCTGAGCGCTTCTGACCCCAGGGGAGCAGCGCTTGCAAAATAAACACTAGTATGGGTTATATGTTCGGCAGGTCCGGGCGGGCCACGATCCGTGTGCGCAGTATGTACAGATGGCAAGACCAAAGAAAACGACGATTATTATACAACGCCGCCGCTGGGACTGTAGCGGGGCGGCCTGGCCTGGTTAGAGCCCGCAACAGGCGACCATAGAGTACACCGGAATCTATATCGTACAACACCGCTAACTGAAAAACACAGGCTGGCCCCACTGCATCGGACTGGGCGGCACGATGGCGGGGATTGTGGGCGGGGGCATGTAGTTGAAGTCGCGCACGATCTCGCGCAAGTCGTCCACGACGCTCGCGTCGAAGCTTGGACAGTTGCGCACGAGCACGCGTTTGAACGGCCGCACGTCGACCCGCCGAACGTCTGCACGGGCGCGCGCGGCATGCAACAGCTCGTGCCCGCCGAGCCCGTGGCACGCCGCCACTGTGATGTCGACGAGCCGCGGACACAGCCATGCGCCTCCGCGGGTCGGCTGGGCGAGCACGTCAAAGAACTGCGACGTGACTTGCGTCGAGTACGGCGAGAGGATGGACAGCGTCGTGAGAAGCGGCATGTGGTTCAGCAGCCGCAGGAACGCGATGAGCGCGCTCCCGTCCATGAGTCGGAATCCCTCGAGCTCGAGACTGCGTACGCTGCGTAAAGGTTCCTTCGGCACCCACCACAAGTCTTGCACCTGTCGTATGGAGTCCGTGCGCAGCGCGAGACGACGCAAGTTCGGCGCGTGTATAGATTCCATGAGTAATGTGACGTTGCCAGCGTCGATGTGAGAGCACGTCAAACTGTGAAGCATCGGCAGCTCCACACGTGGGCGGTCGGCATCAAAGGCCAAATCCTGCTCCTCGACAGTAAAATTGCAATGCTCGAGCTTGAGCTCTTCCAGCGTCGGACTCGTCTCCAATAGACCGAGAAGATCTCCAAGCGGAGTCGCCGATGCGGAGTTCTGCGGGTACGTGTACAGCTCCTCGAAGTGTTTGTACTCGAGCGTGCGCAGCGCGGGTAAACCGGCTCGCAAGATGGTAAGGGGCAGACCCTCGAGGCTGAGCGAGGTCAGCGCGGGGAGCTCGCCTTCGAAAATGGTGGCTTGGGCGTAGGAAGCGCCCCAGGGCGTGGTGGGACGAAACTTGAGCGCCATCGCCTCGAGCTTGGGCGCGAGATGGGCGCCGAAGTGTTCAACGACTAGTTCCATCCACTCCGGTTGCGGTACACACACCGCCAGGGAGTAACATCGCGACACGTGCGGGGCGATCGCCTCAAGGAGCGCATGTGCCCGCTCCACGCCGTCGATATAGTACAAATCGACGTCGACGAGCAAGGGGCTGCTCTGCGACCGGTCGAGGGTCACCTGGACTTTGCGTAGAAACGCGTCCGGACCGAGTCCCCACTCGGAACCGAGACATATGTTGGCCCACACGGCGGGGGTCTCCATGGCTATCGAATGCCACAGTGACGACACGGCGCACACCGTGGACGCAAAGTGAACATCCGTTCTAGCGCCGAGTTCGAAGACACGGGCGAGAATCTGAGAATGGATGTTCCAGCAGAGGTGAGCTTCTCCCGAACCTGCCTGTTTGAGGTCACAGCGAGACACACCTCGGGGGGCACTCGCCGCACGGGCGCGCGCTCTGCTAGCAGCTGCGCCTTTTGCAACTGGAGCTCCTCAATACGACGTTGCAGCTCTGCTACACTGTCGTCTATGCTGTCGACGTCGCGGTCTCCAGTTTGTCGAGTCCACTGTAACGGCTGCGACGATCTTGGCTTTTCGTAGATGGCCACAAAGTCATCGTCCTCGTCATCATATGAGATAGGTGGGATGTATGGGCGTGCGTCAGCGACGAGAGGATGTTGGTAAGACATGAGGCGGTAGACGAAGTTGAACCAGGTAGAGACTTGTGCCATTCACAAGCCTCGAGGCAATGGCAAGTTACGGCGGCTGAGACAAGCGGCAAATATTGCCGATGGCGGTTTTCCGGTGCGGAACAGCCGAGCCCCGTTGGCACCACCTCACCGCTTGTCGCCCGAAATTGCTCACAAACAGCGGATCGCGGGTGTACACAGGCAGGAAACCCTCGGATTACTGTAAGCAAAGCGGACGGAAAACATGAGCGAACCGACCAACAGGAAATAGTGAGACTACGATAAATATCGCACAAGGTGTCGTCAAGAAAGTATGAGGGAAAGAAACTTATTTCGGGCGCACTTCCTCCCTCCTCCTTCAGCCATCCATCCCATCCATCCATCCATCACCGCAGCGACGGTGACTCGACTCGTCAAAGCACGAAAACAAGGTACAAGGCTCAGGGGCCACGGGTCCGCAAATAGGGTTTGCTGTGGAGAGCGATGCCGCGGACGATGCGTAACTTAAAAACGCTGCAACGCTGAACAAGGCGATCCCTAACATCGTGAATCGTCGTCGTCGTCACCACATCAAGGGCACTGCGTCGGCACGGGAACACCGAACGCGCTCCAGGCGGGCGGATATGTGCATCCCGACTTGGGGACGTACATCCCGTCGGTGCTATCCTGGTCATTAAACCACCCACTGCCAGCGTCGAGCGTCTTCTTCGGGTCCGCGGGGTCCGTGAAGGTCGGAACGGGGAGCGTAACGAGCGTTCCCGTGGGAGTGTACTGCGGGAGAATGGCAGCGTTCGCCTGGTCCGCGAGCGCGGCTGGCGGCCAGACGAGTCCCGCGGTATTCGAGGGCGCCGCGGCCGCTGCACTTCCGACCATCCAGGGCTGCATCTGCGCAGGTGAAGGGCGCGGGATCGTCTGCGGTGCGCCCGCCGCTGCGCATGCACCGAGCGCCACACGCGGATCCTTAGGAATCCAGCCACGTTCCAAGCCAAGCTGGTAAGACCAGAAAGGCGCCTCTATCTTGTTCGTCAAAGAAGATGCGCCGATCCTAAGGGAGGCTGAATGAGTATGATGACGGGGATAATGGAGGCTGGCACGCACTTCCACGTCCAGAAGAACCAGTTCTAAGTTATGAGGCGTCAGCGAAGGTTGCATGTATATAAGGGCACCTAGAATGGCGACGCACCCCGAGCACATCCGCCTGCGCTTTCCAAAGCGTCGTCATACCGTCGATAACGTCTTGGGTCCACGCCTCGTAGTTGTCCCAGACCGCACACGCGCCAGCACCGAACTTCTGCTCGTACTTAATGGTCGTACTCTGCGAGACCCACTTGCCACAGTCGTTAATAGCAAGAGACCACTCGCCGGCCGCGATGATACCTGAAATTGCGCGTGAGCATCTATCTGTCAAGTACTCAGGCTTCGTACCAAAGTTGATCCACGTGCGGTTGATGCCAGGCCCGTAGCTGGTGCACGCGCCGGGTGCGTACGTCTCTGGGGCAGCCTGTACCTGCTCGCCGAAGGCGAAGTACGGATGGATGTCGAGCGCGACCCTGTCTGCGCCGTTCAAGAACTGCGCGCTCGCGAACTGCGGCAAGTTGGGCCGCTCGTCGAAGATGGACATAACGGGCCCCTTGCCGACGCCCGTTACACTTCGAATGATATTGTACGCCTGCAGATAGCTTGCACAAGGTCAGCTCGCGTGGCCAATACCCTGGAGATGCACTCACAAGTCCTCGAGGGGCTGCACACCGATCGTGTACGGCTCGTTGACGATGCCGAAGAACGGTACGACGTTCGCGTACTGCTCCTGCGTGATGAACTGGGTAATGACGCGGATGTACGACAGAGTGCGCTGCGCGTTGGCCACGCCCATGGGAGTCTTGAGCCAGTTGCCGCTTCGTAGCAGTCGCCCAGAGTGGTTCCAACCTGAGGTACGTGAGCATTTGATGCCGAGCGAGACGAGCGAGGCGTACCGTTCTGCGAACCGGGGACAGCGTGGAAGTCGAGGTTGATGCGCAGACCGTATTTACGCGCCCACTCGATGGCCTTGAGGAAGTATCTGCATTCACAGTGAGTTCCTCCTCGGGACACGGTGACGCAGACTCACGTCCAGGATATCTTCTCCACGAACGGCTCTTCGGGGTAGACCTCAATCGCCCAGCACGCGAGAGGTATGCGAACCCAGTTCAAACCTGCGCCAGCGATCTCTGCAAAATCGCGTTCGGTCTGGACATGGATCAGTACGCGAAGCTCAAAGTACACTTGGACTCACGATGAAGGTCTTGT
The DNA here is from genome assembly GCA_001632375.1 of Exidia glandulosa HHB12029. Lineage (NCBI taxonomy): Eukaryota > Fungi > Basidiomycota > Agaricomycetes > Auriculariales > Exidiaceae > Exidia > Exidia glandulosa. The sequence goes on along the minus strand of KV426135.1, from coordinate 26,289 downwards.
AGTGGTCCTCAAGGACAGAGACGCCGCCGCCGGGCGTGGTCGTGTCGGCCTTCATCGCGGTATGCAGCGTCCACTCGTCCGCCGCATGCTGCGCGCTATACTTCTCAAAGATGGCCGGGGAGATAAACGGTTCGAGCACTAGCCAGCCGCCGAGGTTGACACTGGACGCCGCACGTCAGTCATTTCGCCGTGGCATCTACTCGGCACACGCGCACCCCTGTATCTGGTCTTCGCCCCAGGACCAGGACTCGTTAATGGCGGGGGTCCACGAGTTGGCCTTGCCGCCGTTGCTGAACGGGGCTGCAGGGTCGAAGAGCCAGTTACCGCCGAAAGAGTTGTTGTACATGAACTGGCCGCCGTCTTCGGTCGTGACCATGCTGCCGTCGCCGCCCGCAAGCAAGACGTTGCCGCCGCTGCCGCCCTTCGTGCCGCTGCCGTTCTGGGAGCCGCTGCTGCCGTCGCCGTCCGCGTCGTCGCCGTTGTTCTTCTTCCGTATGGCGATTACGATGGCGACAATGAGGACGATGACAACGACTATAGCGACGGCGATCCAGACGACGCGCTTGCCCTTCTTCTTCTTCTGCGACACGGGCGTCTTCTCGGACGACCAGAGCGGGACGGCGTGCACCTGGCCGACCGCGGGGTCGAGCTTGATGCTGGACGGAGTGCCGGGACGCTGCGGGGTGTACGCGCCATAGGGATGCTGCGGTGGGGGGTATCCCTGGCTCAGCAGAGCGCCGTGCTCGCCGGGCGTGGGGAAGCCGTTCTGGTGAAAGTCGTACTGGGACTGGGACGCGCCAGGCGTGTGGTGCGGTTGCGGGCTCGGATACGCGTTGTAGTCGGAGCGGTGACCCGTGGGCGTCGCTGAGCGCAGGTAAGGTTCAAAGTACGGATTGTGTTCCGCCGCCATGGAGGAAAGCGTGCAAAGGAGCGACGGGCGGCGGGCGGGAAGGAGAGAAAGAGCGTCAGGAGAGCGCCGAGGTCAAGGGGCGATGTCGATCAAAATCCCAGCCACCGCCTCTTGCCATTCCCCTCTCGTCCTCATCGCCCCCTGCAATTCCTCGCACCCTCTGCTCTGCCGTGAATACTCGCTTGCCCCTCGAGGCCTCTCCATGCTCGTCTATTTCGGTCGCTCACCGAGAGATCGCACAGCACGTCACGAGGCCAGCGACCAGCATGGACAAGATCATCGACATCGTCTCCACGGCCAACTATCCCCGCATATTGGCAACCAGCTTGAAACTGCGGACAGCGCGTACACTCCGTTGCGCGCGCGTCCAGCTCTCCTAGTATCTGTGCTCTGCGCGTGCTGCCATCTTCAGTGCCCATATTAATGCTTCCTTGGCCCGGGTAGTGAATGAGCAGAGGGCTTGCGTGCAACGCCAAAGCCTGCCTCGCTTTCTTGGGTTGAATCTCCTCAGAGCTGAACAAGGCGAAGACGTGGCTCTTTCGCATTCACATACGGAGTGGCCTCTGCCTACCACTTTTATTCGGGTCCAATGCCCGCCCCGACCGCCCACTCGATCGAGTAGACCGCTTCGTCCATCCCAGGCTCCCCACAACTCGGTTCACGTGCACAGCGCTCGCGACAGCGAAACGCAAGTCCGACGCCAAGGACAGATTCGCCTGAGGATGCCACTGTCCCTCGACGTCAACTACATCCCCCCGCCTACGATCCCCGCCACCGTTCCGCTCAGTTTCCCGCCATTCTCGAGCACCATTACATCTCAATGTGTCCGGACCGCTGTAAGCGTACGTGCGAACGACCGGACGACCTTGGCGAACTGAGCGTTGCGTGGTCCGCGTCCGAGCTAGAGTTCGACAAGGAAGCACATCGACTCGCTGTCGATTTCGTGGAGCAGTCCAGTCTCGACCCTGCAACTGCCACCGCTTTCGATATGGACCGGGCGGACACGCGCTTTGGCTGTCGGTTGTGCGTTCTTCGTCAGGTGGACCCGGTGGCCGTCGAGATAGGCGACTGAGGGGTTATGTAAGCCGGGAGTTTGCACCATCATCCCCCAGGCATGGACTGAAGGCTTGAAGCTCTAGATCACCAGGGCCTTCCGGCCGTGCCTGTTCCCTAATGGACTAGACATGGCTTGGGATCACCGCGGAGACGGCAGTACGAGCATGGAGGAGCAAGAATTCGTTGTCGACATGAGAACGTACGGCAGCTAACATTTGTGCGAATGACTCAAACGTTGCGCAGTACTTCCGTTATCAGTGTAAGGGTAACTATGAAAATTGCATTATATCACTCATTGTACAAAGTGCGTGTAGCAGTATAAGACCGCGGCATTTACGCCGCTTTGTTCGTGAGACGGAACGAGGACTTGTTGTTACACTCAAGCGTGATCTGCTGACCCGTGTGCGTGATGATAGGGCTGCCATCGGTGTTGGACTTGTATCCCAACTGTCCGCAACCACCCTGGAAGAATGTACCGTCATCCGTAGAACGACCGTACTAGAAGAGAGTCAGATATGGAAATTCTACGTGGGGCGGCACAACTCACCCAGGAAATGGCATTGTTCTGGTTCTTGTAGAGGCGGAAGCGCTGCGACACTCCGTTACCGCACTTCACAAGCGTCGTATAGTATGGAGCCGCCGAGTTCGCGTTGTTTGTGGTGCCAATGCATTTGCCCTGCGACGGGACGAACAGGCGGCCTGAGCGATAATGAGTGGACGGAACCTGTCTCCTAAGATGGGTGCTTACCGTTCAGAGTGTTGGGAATTTGGTTGGTCTTCTGCAGGCTTGTGCACTGCTGGAACTGCACCACGAGCGGTGACGTGCCGGTGCCGAGGTACGCGACTTGCCCCGCGGAGTTCAACGTGAACGACTTCGCGGTGGTCGCGTTCGTAGAGAGGATCCCCGCGAACTTTGTCGTACAGTCTACGGTCGTGGTCGCGCGTGCTGCGAGCTCCGTAGGTGTTCCGGCGGCGACAGCTGTCGAGACGGCGAAAGCGATGGTAAGCAGAGAGGCGAACATTGCGACGATAGGCAGTTGAGGCGGTGAAGCAAAGCAGTTATGAGGTGCAGATGCTGAGGATTACCTGCGTCCCTGTGAGGGCTTATAACTGCTTTCTGACGAGGCCGAGACATCCGCGTGGCTATAGGGGACGCATCCGAACTTGGAGATCGCGGCGCGGAGGACGCGTCCCGCGCACTAGTCGGACTCTGAGAGCTCCTACGTCATGCTGCACGTGTCTGACACATGCAAAAGTGTCTGGTGTGTAACAGGCCCCCTGACGACGACGGTGAACGAGAACACCGGAAGAAATGCGGCAGTCAACAGTGGTAGAAAAGCGTGGGGCAGGGGGATGTGTCACAGTGTTTGCGGGAGAGATACTCCCGACATGCTGCAGAAGATGTAGGCGACGAGGTCTCTTCCAAGTCCTGATGGGACTCGGAGCAGAGAATTACACGAAGTACCGCTTCAAAGACAATATTAACTCTGCACATGCTGGTGTACGGTGCAGCGGCATCATTGCGTTAGACTGATATACACACAAGAGGTCGACAAACAGGGAGATAACTCCTTTGGCCTTACCCCTTAAAAGGTGTGGCCCAAGTGTGGCCTCGTTCATGAGCCGTACTCGTTCCCTCAATTCTTCGATCCACATTTCATCGATGCAAGTCAATGTCTAGACTTCTGTATCGTTCCTCTGTGCGTTTACATATAGACTACAGTACCCCGGGAAATCTCGTGCAATTTCCGCAAAGCGGAGATTGAAGTCGCGTGTTGATCTTGTCCCGCCACTTGGCGTCCGCGATGGCAAAACGCAAAGCCCTCAAAAAGGCAGCTGCGCAACAGCGCTTAGAAGCTGAAGAGCCCGAGCCCGTCACGACTGAGCCTAAGCGTTCTGGGCTTCCTGTACCCAGTAACGTTCTCCTCGAGGTTCGTCAGCCAGGTGCTCGCGCGACCTGACCGCCGCCGCTGACTGGACAGTAGATTTGCGCATTTTCGCATCCGCGGGACGTCCTATACCTCAGTCGTGTTTCTAAGGCTCTGCGAGCGGACCTGACGGCACGGAACGCGGCGTGGGCATGGGACCAGGCATTTCGCAATATTGAGCTGCCTGACCGACTGCCCAACCTGTCTGGCCATTACTACGCTGCGCTTGTCTTTGAGGCGATATGCGACGTACGTGTTTTAAGCTTTCTGCATCGTCTACTGAACGGTGTTGTACAGATCTGCTATGGAAAATGCAAGACGTTCAAGGACGTGTATTGGGACTTCCCAAAGCGTGTGTGCATCAAGTGCAGCCGAAAGCAGTGCGTGAAACAGCCTCTTTTCGCGCTACTGACCGTCGCGTTGTAGTTTTGTTCCTGTCCCGCGTAATATCCATGGGCTTTCATGGGATCAAACTGCTCTGGTCGTCCCAACATCACAGAGGCTAGGATGTATGTCACACCGCTTACCTACCTTCTTCCTAACTTACAGGTGCAGTATCGGCTAGTAAGACACTGGACTCTGCGCTGCGCAAGGTGGAACAAGAGATCGGAGCAGTGGCCGATGATCCAGCGAAGCTGGCCGTCTATATACAGAATACCAACGTTCGCTTGTGCGCTGAGGACAGTGTGCGTATCGTCTCCACCTCCGGCGCGCGCCCTCGTTTAGTGTTGATGTCGGACAGCATGCTCGCGAAGTCGAGCACTGGACCGAGAAGGAAGTGACAGCGCGACAGCAGTCGGACGCCGTCGAGGCTCGTCGAACTGAGTATGTACCTCTCTTCTGCTCTCTTATATCAGCTGACACGGTTCAAGAATATGTGAGCGCCTGCAGCGTGAGGGATGGTCAAGGCAACTCGCTCGGACACGCAAATACATCATCGCGCACCCACTCGTCGCGCAACCAAAGATTCTGTTCGACGATGGTACGTCGTGCGCGTGGCATAGCTTCCTGAGCTTCATTAACCTTTCGGGCAGACTGGACGAGCATCAAGCCCCAGCTCATTGCCGCCGCAACCGCTTGGTTCAATGCAACTCTGCACAAGAAGCTGACAAAGCTACGCAAAATTCAGCGCTACCGTCGATGGGTCATGGCTGCCAGCGTCGTTGAGGATCTAGGCGAAGAGGCGAGCGATGATGGTGTATGGCCCGACGACAACGACCTACGTCGTATGCCAGAGCTGCAACCCATTCTGAACGGCGGGGTCCCCAATGCGTATGCGTCGGTATCGGGCGACGATGTGGTAGTGGAGGTGGAGGCTTCGTTTGAGGGGGACCCGGACGCGTACGACTCAGAGGTCAACATGAGTGACGCGACGTCCCTAGCCAGCTTCGACTCTGCCAACGATTCGTTTCTGGCGCGGCGCACGAGGCAGTCAGATCCATCCATCGGGAGTTGCGAGAACCTGGACGACGATCCCACAGAAGCGACAGCACCAAGGCGCCACCACGCCCACGCTGACCGCGTAGATGACGATTGCGCGTGGTGCGAGGCACAAAGACGACTTGTCACTGAGGCGATAGTGGACCGTGTTCCCGCCGCTATCCTGGCATGGCGCCAACGCATAACCGAGGAGCTGTTCGATCAGATCCCCGAAGAGGTCATCGACAACGCTGCCTCTACCCAGGACAAGGTGCAGTTCTTGTCGCGCGCGACCACGGTGTTCCGTTGTGAAGCACAACACGACGTGCACCAATCTTGGCTCTGCTGTGGTGGGGATTCCGACGACACGCAGACCTCGTCCTTGACGTTCTACCCCAACGCTCTCAAGCATCGCCAGGTCCTCATCGTCCCCGACAGATACGAGCATTACGAAGAACGGACGAGCTATGGCGATATCGAATGCCAGGCCGAATTACGGCAGGCCTGGAGCCCGGAGAATCTTGAGTTCGACGAGAAAGCGCACAAGCTTGTTACCCAGCTCGTTAAAAGCGCCGGTCTTGAACCTGTGACTGCGACACGCGCCGACATGGACCGCGAGGACGCGCGGTTTGTGTGTCGAATCTGCGCAAACGATGACGCCGCTACAGCGAAGACCTTCATCTATAGCTGGTGGTCCTGTGTACGCCATTGTATATGAGAGGTCACCCGTACTAATGTGATTTCTAGGTGGAAACGGCCTTCCCTAGAATGTTCTCAAAAGCGTCATCTGCTCATCCTAGCAGCTATGATTGTGGCCACAAACCTGAGTGGGTTCGCCTTGCCGACGCGGCAGAGGCATTGGTGCGCGCTATTGCACCCCGTGCCGCGGACGAAGACGAACCTCGTGCTGTCACCTTCTCCGAGCTCGACATCCCAGTCCATGAGCTACTGGGGACATCATGATCAGTGCGTTGCGCTCAAACGACGTATCGATTTGACCAGCCCTTGCATGGGGCAGTCTCCACCGACCTCTTGCTCCCCGCGTTCGACTTTGGTGCTCATTCCGCTGCGATGCTACCTGGAACCATGTTTTCTCTTTCTGCGGACCGTTTCACCACGACGCCGTGTTTGTCTTTGATCTGTCATATTCAGGTCTACGGCGCAGCCCCGCGATGCGCGCGTACTGCCTCAGCAGCCGCACGAACATCCTCATCATCTGCGCCCTGGACTCATGTGTCGTCGCTTATCTGCCATAACTTCAGCTTTTCCCAAATGCGTACTACCGTTTGCGTCACATTCAGGCCCCTCCTGGAGTTCTCACAACTCTTCGTTCTACCCGCCAAAGAAGGGCGTCAAGTGTGTTCCTCAACCCACTACAGTGCTGCGGTTGCAGTCCTTTGTCGCTACGCTCTCGACTTGAAGGTTGCCATTTGAACAACTAATGTTTCCGACAGCCCTCGTTCTACAACTGAGGCAGCGCAGGATTGTCAGCGGATCGCTCATGCTATGCACGTCTGTTGCAACTCTACCCCAATTCTTACTAATCCGACTGAAGCAATGACACCCATCGGTACCATCTGAGTATAAAACCCAGGCAGAGGCGGGTCGTAAAGCATTGCTCCTCCCTTTCAGCCTGGTCGCTGATCTCCCCCCTTTTTATTTCCTTATTTGCAGTTTCGGTCTCTTCGCTGCTTTCTCCAATGGCGCTCTCGTCTCTCTTTGTGCTCTCGATGGCTCTCGCTGCGTACGTGTGGTCATATACGCCTGTCGTATGGTCGCACTGATCCTCCTTCACAGCGTTGCGGCTCCGCTCTCCTGGCCACTTGAACCGCGCGATACGCTTAATGATGGGAACGGCGCGGGTGACACGGCGACAAAAGGCCTCCTCGTCCAGTTCATGGTGCTCGATGACGGCACCGCGACCGCTGCGAACAATATCTCTACGGCTCTCACCGCCGCTGTACCTGCCATAGACGACGAGGCCGCGACGTTGTCGTGGTTCGGAGCGCGCGTGAACAACGGCAACGCCAGCGACTGCTTCGTCGTCTTCGATACTTTTGCCGACGACGCCGGGCGGGCAGCTCACTTGGGCGGAGCCGTTGCCGCGAGTCTGATCTCGCAGTCACGTCAGTCGACTCTCAACTTGTCGAAGAGATCTAAACACTGACGTCGCCGTCACTGCAGCGACGTTTGTCAACGGCCTCAGTATCGATCCGTACGACATACTGGCCGTCAAGGCGACAGACAACGGAGGGTCCGACGTGACGCTCGGGCTCCGCATTTTGTTCACTGCGCAGGAGGACAAGATCAGCGACGTGCAGCAGTTTTGCCGTGACTCCCTTGTACTCGTTCAAGCGGAACCAGGAACTGTTAACTGGCAGTGCATCCAGCTTCCCGGCACTGCGACGTTTGGCATCCTTGATTCGTTCCCTGACCAGGTACATACAGACTTTCTCGGCGGTGTCTAACGTGATCTCACACGCAACGCAGGCTTCGCGCGACGCGCATCTTGCTGGAGAGGTTGCAAAGAACCTCTTCGCAATCGTCCCTACTCTCTTGACCGGTCCGCCCGACGTGCAACAAATCGACGTCATTGCCGCCACCGTCAAGAGCGCTGCGCCGGTCTCCCCTGCGTCTTCCACGGCTACCATCACCAACAGTGCTAAGTTGGGTTTGCTTGTGCCATTCACCGCCCAGCCCGACACCGCGGCCGATGTGCAATCATTCGTTCAGGGAGCAACGCCACTCGCGGCAGCTGAACCACGGACGCTGCAGTGGTTCGGCGCGTCGCTGCAGAACATCACCGATAACGAACTCATTGTATTCGATACTTTCGCAACGGAGGAGGATCGGGAAGCACACCTCGGCGGTCAGGTCGCTGCGGGTCTGCTGAGTCAAATCGGTGAGCTGAAGAACAACCTACGACTTCCGATGCAGCTGCAGACTTCGTAACGTGCGGAAACAGGTGCATTATCGTCCTTGAACGTTATTCCCTACGATATCTTTGCAATCAAGTCGACCAACGATGATGCAGCGGTCGCCAGTCCTACCTCTGGCGTCACAGTCGGCCTGCGCATTTTCTTCAATGCTTCGAGTGAATCCACGATCCCACAAGTTCACCAATTCTGCGGAGACTCTCTCGCACTGATCAACGCTGAACCTGGGACCAAGAACTGGATTTGCGGTCAGGTCAGCTACTGATCATCGTCGCCCTCCATCCGAATGCTGTTGAACGGACTTGTTTCTGTTTCTCAGATTCCAAACACACAGACGTTCCTTATCTTGGATTCCTTCGACAATGAAGATTCGTACGTGGTCTCGTAGTTGCAGCTATAGCGACTGACGTCTGTGTAGTCGAAATGTACACCTCCAGGGGAAGTTCGCACAGTCGTTGTTTGGGATTGCTGGAACGCTCATCGACACACCTGACGTCCAAATGATTCAAATCTTTGCGGGAACATCGAAGCCTGAGGACGATGGGGTATCGGACCCTCAGTCGGAGGCGGGAGCGACTGCCACGACTTCTGTGACCTCGGTATCGACTACGGCGTCTTCCCAAGGTGTTCCCAGCACGACCTCTGCAGCGCCCGTGACGGACGTCCCGTCACTTTAAAGTCGGGCTTTAATTAAGTACTGTTGTTTGTTTATAGTAACTTATTACGTCAGGCTTGGGATCTAAACGCGCTCCAAACTCCGAATGAAAGCGTGTTTTTTCTCCTCACACCGAAGCCTTCCGCGTCAATCTGTCACGCGCACTTCCACAATGCTCGCCGATACAACCAACACTGCTCCAGCGTCTGCTTCAGCGCCTGGCCAGTCGCTCAAGCGGCGACGCGAAATTGTGTCGTCTTCCCCAGAACCGGAGGCCCAGGGCGACAAGCGGACTCGACACCTCCTCCCTGAAAGGATTCCTTTCCCCGAGCCAACTACGCTGCTCATACGCCTGCACTTCAAGCTTGCTCGTTTTCCCGGTGTTACGCGCGTCGCGAGCGTGCCCGTGAACTGGACCGTCGCGCATCTCCACGCGTTCGTGCAGTATCTCTTCGGCTGGAGCGGGAGGCATATCTACAGAGCCGAAGTCTACTCGCACGTCGTGCCTTATGCGAAGAGCAATACAGCGAAACGGGGCGAGATCAAGTCGTGTGGTCGCTCCCTGGCCATGGACGACTACATGAGAGGGTCGGACGACGCAGAGTGGACGTGTGTCCGGACGCCGAAGTTCGCGCGGCTGTACCCAGAGGATGACGACGAAGAGCCGATGCGTGGCCGGGAGTGGTACAGAAAGGGCACCGACGTTCGCATCGACGAGATCTGGAACCGCGACATTGATCTCAATGCCGGTGAAGGCACTTGTGACAATACCGAAGTAGGCATCAAGTACGCGTATGACGGTGAAGACGATTCCTTTTTTATACCGGCATGTCCGCTGTGCTGATGACTTCGCAGGATGGGAGGTTCATATTCTCCCGGACGGCGAGAAGCACTGGCTATCCTACGCCTCGCCCAGGAACGTGCCCAAGATAATGAGTGCTAAAGGAGCAGTAAGTGTAGCCGTATGTGCCATTGCTGTCAGTTTGCTGATATCTGGTAGGGCCCGATTGAGGACGACGACAAACCGGACTGGGAGGTAACTGTAACGCAAGGTCGTATCATTGCAACTTGTAGGCTCACACCTGCTGCAGCGCGAGGACAACAAGAACAAACCCGTGGACGAGGCAATTCTGAAGACCGAGTCGTTCGAGAAGTGGTACGTCGGCGATATGATCTCCTACGCCGGACGCAAGCGGCATCGCGTATGGACGAGGGAAGAAGAAGCCGAGCGCCAGAAGTACCTGGTCGCCAAGTACGAGGCGCGACGCAAAGAGGTCGAGGAACAACGAGAGGCTGAGGGCGAGGTGGACGAGGACGAGGACGACTGGTTGGACGATCACGAGGAGGTCGTCTTCTACGAAGACTACTCGGACTATTCTGCGGATGGATACTGAAACGGCGTGTGCGTGAAGGACGGGAGGCGGTAATGATTCGAGCGTTGTGTCAAATCAGTGCGTCGTGTTCAGAGGAAAGTGCAGTGTATGTCCTAAGGCTTATGCCTTAAGCGGCCTTAAGGCTTAACTGCCCTTAATATTAAGCCTTACGGAAAAAAACCGTTAAGGCATCCTTAAGGCCTTAATTATCCAAAATCGCCCCTGGCGCCAAGTGCTCAATGCGGACAAGGTTCAGGGTTAAGCTTGTGCATTATCAACCTTAAATCTCGCTCCTTGCACTCCCCCGTCTCTCCACTTCTCAGATTACCATGGCCAGCCCGCTCTGGAAGTACTTCCACCGTGGAGAGCGGCAGAATGCTTCACACTACAAAGCATATTGCTTGGGCTGCATCAGTGCGGAGCGACCCGACGATGTTCCTTTCGAGACCAACTGGCCGTACGGCCTGGACGTTGAGCGGAATAAAAGTATGCAATGGTTTCGTGACGGTGAATACCTGAATTCTTCTGCATATATATACACTTCAACTCACGGGATCTGTAGCCTGTAACGGTATCGATAGCGTACGCGGTGACCCCGGCAAGAAGGGTCCCATGGTGCTGCATCTTCTCGGCGGCCAGCGCTCTGGAGACGCCTGCAAGCATGCTTCGAAAGCCGCGCGCGCTGCTGCACGCAAAGTCCGCGGCGATGACGACGCAGAGAGCGAATCGTCCGACAACGCCACGGAACGCGCACCGAAGCGCAAGCGCACCGCCGTCCAGAACCAGGTCGAGATCAACTTTACGCAGGGCATACTACCGAGAATCAAGGGTGTCGATCTGCCTTTCAGCGACTCGCAGACGAAGGCAATCGAGGAGCAGTGCGCGCGGGCGACAGTTTCGGCAAACCTGCCGTTCCGCTGGATTGAAGACCCCGAAGTAATCCGTCTATTTCTTATGATGCGGACGAGAGCACTCGATGTCCTCCCGAGCAGCAAGGTAGTCGGAGGGAGGCTGCTCAACGAGGAAGGGCACCGGGCTGAGGACAACCTGCGTACCGTCTTTAGGGGCAAGAGCGTCACTCTCGGGTTTGCTCTCATCTAGGATTATCTGTTAATCGCTCATATCTATTGTCTAGCACCGATGGATGGAAGTGCGGCTTGAAGAATGCTATCGCGGGGGTCAATCTCACGACGGGCGGACATGTAAGTGAAACGACACACTACTCGACTTCGCTGATCAAGCCTATCGCAGTCGCGTCTCGTCAAGCTGACCAATGTCAATAAGCTGGGTAAAGACGGGGCAACCATGTGCACCTGTTTCCTCACTATGATAGACAACGCCGAGCGCGAGTACAACTGTCGCGTGTCATTGTTCATCACTGACAACGACGGTGGGTCGCATGCCGGACGTGACGGTGTGGCTGAAGAGCGGCCATGGGTCTTCATCGGCCCATGCATTGGGCACCAGGTCAGCAGTCATCGCAGTTCGATGGGGATGAACTGACAGAGTGTGCGCAGGGCCAGCTGATCAACGGCGACTACTTCAAGGTGTCGCCCGAGGCTGCTGATGCTGGAGAGAAGGCCACAGAAATTGTCGGATGGCTGCAGAACCACCCTCGTATCCGCATGATCTTCGATGATGCCCAGCTTGTCGATAAGCCGCAAGACTCGGATGCGCAGCCGCTGCATTATCTCACGGGGAACCAGACGCGCTGGACGACGCACACGATCGCCTTCCAGCGCCTGCTGGTTCTGAAGGACGTCCTACGCCGCACCGTGATCTTGAAGAAGGACGACATAATCGCTGCGCAGGTCGGAGCAGAGAAGAATAAGAAGAAACGTACGGAGCTGGAAAAGTCGGCCCGCGGCTTGATCAAGACCATCGACGATGGCGCGCTCTGGGAGCAGCTTGCCATCACGGTCGAGGACCTCGAGCCCATCACCTACCTGACCAACATCAACCAAGCCGACGATACACGCCCGGACCAGGTCGTTCTTTCTTTGGCTGGCGTATTCCGTCACTTTTCCCAGCACTCGAAGGCCCACATACGCACTGGCATGACGAAATCCATCGAGAAGCGGTGGAAGGCGTTAGACCAGCCTCTCTTCATCTTCACCCTCGTCTTGAACCCCTTCGAAATGCTGTCGCGCTTCGGCGACAAAGCCGGTATCGATGTCTTTGTCCTGAACTCGGAGTTGCTTGAGGTGCGTTATCTTCCTGCACCATAGCACTGGTACTGACATACCTGAGTAGCTCTACTCGCGCTACCATTCCCGCCCATCACCTGAACCTCTAACAGCCGCCGAAGAGACGCTCTGGAACACCGAGCTGGACGACCGCAAGAAGAAGGTCTCCACCGCGTTCTTCCACTACTTAGGCGACCGCGGCCCGTTTTCTACGTGGGCCACTCAGCGCGAGGCATATCTTCAGACTCAGGTGTGCTTGTTCCGGAGAGTTCTGCCCCGACGACAGCTTACAAGTGCACAACAGGGTGACGGGGATCCGACGTTTGTGTGGCAGCAATTCACGGGCAAGGACGAGACCAGAGACCTGGCAGAGTTCGCCATGGTCCTCCTTGACCTCTGCTGCAACCAGGGTGGCAACGAGCGCTCGTTTTCGGCCGTCCGTGTCGCTCAGACACGCCTGCGCAACCGCCTTGGATTGCACAAGCTCGAGAAAATCGTCAAGGTTCGTTTATTCTTTCTTCGGGAATAGTTGAGCTGACGGTCAACACGACAGATCGGCGACAAGATGCGACGCGAGCATGAGCGTGACGCGCTGAAAGCCGTGCGCAATTCGCGCCGCGTGCATGGCGACGAGCGGGCAAAGACGCTGCTCGCCGTTCCACGTTACGCTGATGTACTCGCAGAGGACGACGCGGGCGAGGAGGAGGATATTACCGGCTCGCGCAAGGCTGCACTGGTCAAGTCAGCCGCTGCATGGCGAGCTCAGGTTGCGAAGTGGAAGGGCGATGCGGACGACACGGATGAGAGCGGGTCCGATGACGAGCTGGCCTCGTCACCAGCCCTCCGTCGCAGTGTGTTCTTTCCCCGTAGCCTGAAGCTGCTCTTCGGCGGCAAGGCGCAGCGGCCAGCGCAGTCGTCGTCAGCTCGACCAGAGCGTGCTCGCCGTATCGTCACGGAGGAGGCACTCATGATGGAGCTGCTCCAGGCGGAATACGAGGGTGAAGAACCTGACGATGGAGAGCTCGAGGGTTCAGGAGACGATTATGAGGTGTAGCTGCGATATCTACCCTTACGGCGTATGTACAATGACTTAATACTGCGTAATCGTTACTTTGTCTCGTTTAAGCCCTTAAGCCTTAAGGAATTGAGCCTTAATAAGCCTTTAAGCCTTATGCCCAACTGCAACCCTTAATTAAGCCTTATGGACGAACACTGGGAAAGTGTGCACGCAAACGGGAAAAACATGAATGTGGATCGTTACAAACCTAATACGTCTCTCAACTCTCACCCGCAGATGTTGGGGTACTTGCGCTCAGCAGGGTTAGTGGGTATCCACCCGTTCGACAGGCCCTGCATGTAGCTCCACTCTGGCGCCTGCTCGGTCTTCCACGTCCCTGCACCCAGCGCAGCGTCAGCGATGGATAGTAAATGCGGAAGAAGAGTCGCACAGTACACCCAGCCCTGCGCGTTGTTCTCGAACGTCGTAACTTGGGCCTCCCACATCTGGCGCAACAACGTCTTGTACGAGCTCGAGAAGTTGCTCGCGCTCGTCGTCAGGTTTGTGCAACTGCCCACTCGCGGAGAGCCGGGGAAGGTACCGTCGTATCGCGCGCCCTTGCCGCGTCCGTTCAGGTATTTCGCGCAATCCTACGGCAAGATGAGGATAGTATGGGCGCGCGTGAAGCAGGGACGCTTACGTTCGGGGACGTCGTCCATTCACCAATGATCACCCACAGCGCGGTAAAGGAAGAGAGTTCCGCTGCGTTATTGCACGCGCTCTGGATGTGCTGCGCATCCGTCTGGTTCACGCCCTACATAGAGTCTTCATCAGCATCGCCCGGCGCCTGGTATATCACGGCGCACCTCATTGTGGAACATCTGGTCTGGAGCTCAATTCAGCAGGTGGAACAGGTTGCGGCGAACTGAAGGGACGCACAGATGTGCGTGTCGATTGCGACACCCTCGTACTTGGGATACGGCATGAAGTCGTTCCAGTAGCTGAGCGGTTGGAACGCGTCGTGGATGAGCTCGAGCGTGTTGCCCTTCGTCGAGTTGCCATAGGGGTAGCGCGTGTTGCCGTAGCTGTCCTTCCAGTACTACAGCGCGCGTGTGCGTCAGCTCATGTCGTCACGCTAGAGGCTGCTCAGACACACCTGACGGACAACAGGCAGCATCGCGCTGTCTTTATAGGTCGCCGGCCTGAGGGAGAGGTCTGTGAGCGGCGAGGAGCATTGAGCGTGATAGGGGCGTACTCGTTCAAAGGCGCGATGGACGATACGACCGACACCTGGTTCGCGTACTGCAGCGTGAGTTTCTTCATGAGCGAGTTGGTGCGGTCGACGTTGGTCTGCGACTTGTGCCACAGCGGGTCGCCGCGCCGTCCGCTGTTGTCAAAGCCGTTCTACGCGTACGTGAGACTCATGGTTCTGCGTTCTGCAAGTGCTCACGCGCGTACCTGCGAGCCAGGAGCGCCGTGGATATCGAGGATGATCTTGATGCCGTGGTTCTTCGCCCACGTCACCGCCTTCGTCACGTACGCCGCCTGACCAGTGATGTATGGCTCGCCGCCCGAGGTGTCGTACGCCCAGAAGCCGACAGGAAGACGGACATGGTTCAAGCTGCGTTTCAACGCGTCAGGAGCGCGTGGTACAGACGAGAACGCGACGAACCCGGCACCGGCGATGGTGATGAAGTCCTGCTCAGTGATCCAGCTGTCCCAGTGCGCCTTCAGGTTGGCCTGAGCAGTGGCTTTGGGTACGTATTGACCTGTACGCGGCCGTAATCAGCGCGACCGGTCGGGTGTTGGAACGAGGCTTGCCGTATGTGTACTCGTCGATGACGCGCGAGTCGTTCGTCTTGTCAAAGAGACTAAATGACCAGTGAACACACGCGCCGACGACTTGAGACGCCATACCTGGGTGTAATCCATGGCTCCAGCACGAGCCATCCACCTGTAACGCGTCAGCGGCCTGTCGCAGCGCGAGGCAACCGTGACGGAGCGCACCGAGGTTGACGCCACGGACTTTGGTCTTGCCGTACGGGAAGCCATACGACAGGGCTGCAGACGCGCAGTGTGCGAGCAGCACGACGGCCAGGAGAGACGCAGAAAGGAACGTAACGCCGTGCATGTCGAGCGCGGTCGTGGTGAGTAGCCCGGGGTCGAAGAGAGAGGGAGACACAGGGGCAACCGCGCGGGTTCTAGTCCTAGTCGTCTGCCGTCGCGGATATATGAAAGGAGTCAAGCCTGAGGTAATTAAAAGGCGAGCACGGGGTTTTGAGCTTGGCGGCTATCCAGCCATCGTCACGTCGTGTTGGCCACGCGCAGCTGGAGACATCCTCCCACGATCGTCAGCTTCTATTGTCGAAATTGTGATTCGCTCGTATCAGACTGCGCTGCGATTTGCATAGATCGACACGTGCCGGTCACCAATGCGGCACCGAAAGCAGGGCTGCGGCCGCGAGCCAGTCCAGTGAAGACAACGACGACAAGACAGCTGCTGGTAGACACCTCCTGCAGTGCTGGGCGACGCGCCAATGCCGGATACGAACAGTCATGGGACCAGGAGCCATGCGCGAGAGGCGCTGAGTGCTGAGCAGAACATGTAGTGCAACGTCGGTGACGGATCAGAGTGCAAGCGGAGAACAGCTCGGAACAAAAGTTCGGTGAAATTCCTCAGGTGCACTACATAAGCCACCTGGGGACTTTCGTTGGCTGGAATGACCCTGCATACCACTCAGCAAGTCCCAGGTGGCTGACCAGTGCGTCTGACGGAATGAGCGCAACGTCATATGACCTGCGGGTGTTTTGAACAACGAGTGTCTCGTGGCACTGTGAGATCACCTGTGGGAAACCAGGCAGTTACTATTAGGATGCATTAAGGATCCATAATGCCGTCTTACTTCACTGAAATGTGGATGTAGGGACTACGTGGGACGGCCGACAAAGGCGGCCACTCAGTCCAGCGCGACGAAGTGCTAGAAGGCGAAGTCACTCCCATAACAGAAGTTGGACTGGGCTTCTAAATTGCCTATCACGACCTTGTAGACGGGGATTCTCATCTGCGGTGTGCCAGATGAGACCTGTGAAGTCGTTACCTCGGCATAACAAGGGTATTTAGGGGTACGACAGAGGAATCTTGTCTCCCTCTGTCCCTTTATATGCTCTATAGTAAGACTGCAGACATGTTACGAAGAGAGTGGGATTTGCGGACCGGGAGAGGCGTGCTCAGGACTAGGCAGCGAGAAGCGTCGTCTCCGCACACCACCCGAAACGCGCCCACCGTAGCGGAAGGCCTGCGGAACGTGTATGACGACGAGATCCCTCAGATATAAAGCCAACTGACCAGCCAGCTGGTTAGCCTCCAAACGCGGTACCTGCAGTATCAGTATGAAAGCCTCTCTCGCGATCGCCCTGTCTGCTGCCGCCGCGGTGACGGTCGCAACGCCTCTATCAGCGGCCAAGCGCGCCGCATGCCCCGCGACGCCCTCCACTGCAAACTTCTCCGATACCAAGCTCACCAACCCTTTCGTGTTCGCCGACGGCACATCGGTGACGACGAAGGAGGACTGGGCGTGCCGCGCCGCGGAGCTCAGCGCGCTGCTGCAGGACAACGAGCTCGGCGTCATCCCTCCGCCCCCGACCTCTCTCACCAGTGCGCTGTCGGGCAATAAGCTCACTATCACCGCCAGCAATGGGGCACCGAGTATCAGCTTCACCGTCACGCTCAACATGCCCGCGGGCGCGACTGCGACGAGTCCTGTGCCTGCGGTCATCGCCTTCGGCGGCCTGAGCATCCCTCTCCCGGCTGGTGTCGCGAGTATCATCTTCGACAATAGCGGGTTTGGAGAGCAGAATGACCAGTCGAGTCGCGGAGTCGGCTTATTCTTCGACTTGTTTGGATCGGATGCAAGTGCAGGTGCTATGTCTGCATGGGCGTGGGTGAGTTTCCACGCGGCCTTTATCATTGAAGATGGGAATCTCACCTGTGATAATCTAGGGTGTGAGCCGCATCATCGATGCGCTCGAGCAGACGCCTGAGAGCGGCGTCGACCTCTCGCGTCTGGGCGTCACGGGTTGCTCGCGAAATGGCAAAGGCGCACTTGTCGCCGGCGCATTCGACCCACGTCTCGCGCTCGTCATCCCCCAGGAGAGCGGTTCTGGCGGTGCAGGTTGCTGGCGTATCTCAGACGCCATGTTCGCCGACGGCGTCGTAACACAGACAGCTTCCGAAATCGTCCAGGAGAACGTCTGGTGCGTCCCGAATCGCGACGTCGCGCCGACTTCAGAACTGAACTGTGACAGGTTCGGATTGGCGTTCAACGCGTTCGCAAACAACGTTACAGCTCTGCCCGTGGACCACCACTTCCTCCCCGCACTCGTCGCTCCTCGCGGACTCTTCGTCATCGAGGTTCGTCCGAGTCCTTCATTGCGTCGAGAACACACTTTGACGTACCACAGAACACGTTCTTCGACTGGCTCGGCCCGCTATCGACCTTCGGCTGCATGAGCACAGGCCAGACGGCCTTCACCGCGCTCGGCGTGACGGACAACATGGGATATAAGGCCGTGAACCACAGCGACCACTGCGCGTTCCCCGCCGCGATCCAGCCGCAGCTCACCGCGTTCTTCGACAAGTTCTTCTTCGGGCAGGATACCGATACGAGCGTGTTTAGCACGGATGGCGGGTTTATCTTTGACAAGGACGAGTGGATCACGTGGGAGACGCCGACGCTGTCTGGAAGCCTTGTGCAGGAGATCTGAAGCTGTACCTGTGATTAAAATCCACCGTAAGTTTACTAGTACCGAAGTGTACATGTCCTACAGTCAATGGGTTCCGAATGAAAGTCAACTACAAATTCGTCAGTCTCTTGCGCAAATGGACGAAGGGCAGACTTACTGTGCAGGGTATACTTCCATCCCAGCATTCCACCATTCGTCTCCTTCTCGACGAAACTCTGGGAGAATGTCCCCACTGTTCAGGAATCCCGTAACGACGCGAATCCGGTTGTCCTTGAATACAGAAAGAGAGCGAACGAATTCGTGTGGCGTGGCGAGGTTGTTGCAGCATATCATAAGTCGAGAGAGAGCCGGCAACTCCAGCGCAGCCGGCAGGCGGTCGACGAGCAGATCGTCGCTGTCCTCCCCTGTGACAGGGTCCTGAAACTGGATGTGCAGCACGGCGAGATGTGAGAGCGCAGGGAAAGTCTCGGTGCTGACGAGCATCGCGTCCGGGAGCCAGACGTAGTAATGGCTTTGTATGAAGAGCCGAGTGAGCGAGCGGAAGAGGGGCTTGCCGAAGTCCGGCTGGATCTGCGGTTGGCGCGTGCGCGTGAGGACGATGTGCCGCAGCGCCGGACACGGTAGGTTCTCCTTGTTCTCCGTCGCCCGGCGCTCGAGTCGCGCGAGCCAGACGACGGGCGCGACAATGCGCTCCAGGCCTCTACAGGCCTGGACGATGGACCAAATGGCTTTGACGCCGGCGTCTGTGGGCCGGAACATGAGCTCGAAGAGGCCGTCGGCGACGAACAGGTTTTTGACATGGCGCGCGAAGAAGGCCTTGTCGCCGGCGCGTAATGCGTACAAAAAGTTGTCCGTCGTCACGATCGACGACAGCACCACGGTCCGGAAGAGAACAGGGCGCACGAAGGCGGCGACGGCGCGCGAGACCCTGCAGAGCGAGAGCGCGGAGCCGTGGTCTAGCCTGGCGAAGTCGAATATATGCAGGACGAGCTCCTGCGGAAGCCGTCCAAAGCATTGCCCTCCAGACCGTCCATCGTGGTCGCAACGGGACATTAGCCTGGCCTAAGCGCCGGTCGCAGCCGGACTTGCAACCATGGCGTCGCACCCAACTCTTTTAGACCTGTAGAGAACTCTCTTCGGCACTGCACCCTGTGATCACTTGCTAGTCCTCGGTGGACAGCTGTCTGCGATACATCGTTGCTTGGGCGGTGCAGTACTGCTTGTCGCCTCAATCTGGGCCGGCCCTCCACGGCCTACACTTTCGAACGCTTCGACTGCCTTCCATGGTGTGCCGTCGAGTCCTCGTGCGGTATTGGTGATACCGCCGTATCTGTATCGCTCAGCTTCAGTGTGCAGTATCGGTACATGGAGTCTTCGCCAAACAGGCTGTCCCGGCTTCCGTCCCATGGCATTGGCTCCAAAGCTACTTATCCTGCAACGCAAATCAAATTTCTCCCTCTCTTCTGTTTGGCAGGGGTTGCAGATGTGAGCTGTGCAATGCGGCGCCGGTCGGATGAACCTCTCTCATCTCGGTAGCGGATGATAGGAATACAGTGACGATTTCTGCATACAGTCGTCCCGCAATCGGTGTTGAGATGCCTTCGAGCTTACTACTTTGTACACGAATGGGCTTCGGAACTCGACATCCTGTCTTCTTCTGTTCCGGCCCGCACTGCCTAACGGCGTTTCTCGACAAGGGCCTCTTCTCTTCTTACTGCGTAAATCGCGTTCTCCCGCTTTGCACTGCTAGGACGGCGGCGTTTCGGGACCGGTCTGCCCTTGCGCCAATGACATCTCTTCGCTTTGCACTCAACCAGGCTCTGGGGACTGCACCCGAGTGACGCCTGCAGACGGCTACAATTCGGATGCGGATATAAAGGTGGCTACATCGTTGCAATGTTTCGCCGCGATCCTCGCATGCGTTTTGACCATGTCCGCAAATCCGCCAACCTCCGTCGTCAGTGACGAAGATCTCCAGCGTGTCGGAAACGGGATCATCCGGGATTACGCTGCCAATGCGACACAGTTAATCTTTTACGGTGGGTCAAGTTCGGGCGCCCAAAGCACTTGTCAATGTCTTCGATGCTTACGCTGCGGTGGCCGTTCGGTCCACAGGCATCTATGTCTTCATCATTTGCGTTTCGGCGTCCATCCTCCTGTGTGTACGGATCTCAAGCCTGTGACGTCCTACTCACTCCGTCGCCAGGCGAAGACGACGACGCAATCGTGGATCTATTCTCCTTGTCTTGACGATGTTGACGATGTTCCTAATTTCGACTTTCCTATGGACATACACGACTGCTGTACTGGTCAAGCGTATCAGATACGCTCTCGTCGATACATCCATCGGCCCTATGCGAGAACGACTCCAGTTGGCGAATACCACCACGGGAAAGGTTCGATACGTGGGTCAGATCATGTTCCTCGTCAACGTAAGTCCATAGATGGGCTCAACTCTCTCTAATACTAAATTCCCTACAGTGTCTCATAGGAGATGCTCTTCTCACCTGGAGAGTGTCGACCATTTATCAAAAATCATCCCGGGTCATGCTTGCGCTCGTGACCACATGGCTGGGTGCTGCTGGTATGCAAAGACGCGATTGGTTTGAATTCAGTACTTATATTTCTTACGAAGTGGGAACATTTGGCTACCTAATCTGCCTGTCGAAGGCGAAATTCCCGCTTGACGTAGACGAACCTGCAACATGCCGAAATCTGGCCTTCAGTGGTCTAGTCATCTCAGCACTGTTAAATGCAATAGCCATCGGATTGCTCACGCGCATTGCTTGGTGAGCCCATTGAGGACTCTTCTGTACTGTCGCTGACGCTCGCCGATTAGGCAACATCGCTCGATGATGCGAGGGCTTCCTGACGACAGCACTGCCTCGAGCAAGTCAAAGGTCGATAGAGTCCTCACGATTCTGGTGACATCGGGAGCTATTTATCTGGTCCTATTCGTGGTACGGAGCAGCAGCAACTTTGCTGCACTGCATAGCTAACGCCCGGTCTCTAGCTAGGAAACCTCGTACCCTATTATTTGACGTCTACGCCCACAACAGGGTAAACCTCCGTCCAATCTGACCTCCGCTGTGCGTGAGTCGTTAACGACATATCTAGTATACTTTTCGAGGTCGGCGAGCAGGCGTTTCATCAACTGACCGTGGGACTTCCCAATTCCTCCTATGCGAAACTCGCTGACAAATGTTGCAGGGCATCTACCCAAATGCCGTCACTGTGCTGGTCACATATGAGGATAAGATCTTTGGACACGGGGCTACATTACGCGCTGGTGCTGAGACCGCGGCATCACTGCGTTTTCGACACTCGTCAGGTGAAGAGGGTATTCTGTTAGAGCTGCAAACACAGTCTTCAACCTCCTCGTCTCCTGCGGGTGCGCCAAAAAGTCCCAGAGAGCCACTAGCACCGGTGGTTCAAGACCAGCAGTAGTCCGTCCATCAAAGACTGCAGAGCTATTACTAGAGACTACAAACTTGTAACAGTACTAGCGCTATAGATCTGCTGTAGATATCGTCAATGGTCAAGTGATAGGTTCCTCTCATGCAAATCTTCAATTTTCGAGATGGAATCTTACAGTGACGTTCCGCCACTGTAAATAACGCCCTGTGTACAGTGGTGCCGTATTACCTGACTCCAACTCCCGTTTCCCTGTACGTTTTCACATTCTCACTGGAAGAGACTGGAAGATGGAATTGATGGCATGTACCAGAGGGCTGCGCACTGTTGCAAGCGAAGCCTTCTCCCAACTCACGGTACGGGCTGTCGGACCGTCCAATGCCCGCAAAAGAACAGTGCGAGGGCATGTTCACGAGAGGCCAGAAAAAGCGAGACTGAGTTGACTTCATCTCAGGGACAGTACAGCTCGCAGCGTTCAGCACGCCCTGTTTCCTCCAACGCGTATTGCGCGTCGCGTACTTTATAGAGCATTCTGTACTTCATGTGGCTATACGGGTCTTGCGTTTGCATAGGTCGCCCGAGGCTATCTTACTTGCAAAGGCGGTTTACGCGCGCACGGCGAGTACTAAGGACCAGCGAGACTCAGGTGGGTGATCGCCTGGACGCCCAGCCATGAATGTTAGGCGGGGGTCAAATGACGGGTCATGGATGTGTAAACTAGGGCTCGGTCTGGCTCGGTTGGGTTATCGCGCTCAAGTCGGATGGCGTGCTGGATGGACGAAGTAGATTGGATGGATGGATTATCGCGGGGATTCATCCTTCTGGAAAGGTTCAGCCCGGGAACAACAGGATTTCGATGTCCGATGATCCGTGACTCTTCGTTCCGCGCAGACCGGTACTATTCGGACATCGCGCCTCGGCTGTTCCATCCCTAGGATTCCTTGCATGCCATCAAGCTCGAGCTCTACCGCATAGACCGCGAGCCTGGAGCCTCTAAGAGCGCCAGCCGGTCCCTCGTCGCAGTTCCCACCGCTTCTAAGCGGTTCCACACCTCGCGTAAGCCTTTGTCTACACCAGGTGTCTCTGTCCTCCCCTACGGTCTGTTGCCACTCAGACATGTGTGTGCTGTGTCAGCTGAGTATCAGGCAGGTGTCCCAACGTCACGTTGCATCCCAGGCAGAGTCGCTCCACCGACTTCGACGGCTACGCTTGCACTCGCGTTATAACCTTACCCGCGAGCCTTCAGGATCACTAGGCACAGCTAGGAGCTTCAATTTCCGGATGTCTTCTGACGGATTCGTCCGGTGTCAGACCCGGCGATCACAGTGCTCTGTCGTCCAGCGGAAGTCCGGTTGTACGCGCTGAGCCCTGTATATCTGAAACGCCGGAGTTCTTATCATATACGCTTATCAATGGGATGCACTTCAAGAAGAGAGGATTTCTTTCCGTATCGCAGCGTCACGTTCCTTTGCACCCTCACCGTCCTCCCCCAGATTCTCCCTCTCATCCCTCCCCTCGGCGGTGATACGTCAACTCCCCGGCCATGGCTCATGAAATCCTAGCTCAAGATAGTGACTTGCAGAGGATCGGAGATGGGATAGTCAGAGAGTTCGTTGCGAATGGCGCTCAATTATTTCTGTATGGTGCGCATCCGAGTCGAGCCAGTTATGCGTCTGTACCCCGGACTGATCAGCGCTTCGCAGGGGTCTATGTTCTACTCATTTCCATCTCGTTATCTGTGCTCCTGTTAGTATGCCTCTCCTTGCCCCGTTCGAGCGCTTACCGGGGGTTTTATTTCCGAAGTCGCCAGCGCCGTTGTCAGACCTCGCGAAGCCTTGTTGTGGTCATGGTTTCCATGTTCGCTATTTCGACTTTCCTGTGGATATCGACGACGGTAACCTTGATTATACGCATAAAGATAACGCTCATCGGCACCACGCTGCGTACGATGGACGAACGACTTCAGCTTGCGAATGCAAGCACTACCAAGCTGAGCTATGCCGCGAACATGGTATTTCTCGTCAACGTACGTCGTTGCCTACATCTTCGCTCACCGGGAGAGCTGACCCATCATAGTGCTTAATCGGAGACTCCATGCTGACGTGGAGGGTACATACGCTTTGTACGAAGATGCGCTTGGTAGTCTCGTTCCTCGGAGCGATATTACTGGCTATGCTCGGTAAGCTTTCACTTACTACTGAGGCGCCTCTCGAATGCCCATAATTGCACAGCTGTCACGGTCGGTTATCTCATCTGTTCAACGAAGGCTGGAATCCCGGCTGGTCGCTCCCTTCAACCTCCCACTTGCCCGAACATCTGGTTCAGTGGACTTGTAATCTCAGCGGTACTCAACACTGTTGCGACTGCGCTACTGGTGATACTGGCGTGGTATGCCTCCTTTCGAGCGCAGAGATGTCTCAATCGTTCATAACATGATTACAGGCGTCATCGACAACTCACGTCACAAACGTGGTCGAGAAAGACAGAGGTAGATCGAGTACTCGCTATTCTCGCTATTTGTGGTTTGGTGTATTTGGTGTTCTTCATTGTGAGTCTGTCCCTACCGTTCCAGCTTGTTGACGGTACTGAAGAAACGCCCAGGCCGGCAACCTGGTGCCATATTACCTACCTGCAACTCCAGTATCTCTGTACGCCGATACGTTATCTCACTTGTTCATTCTTATTCTGAGCGTGAACATACGTTCCAGCGGTCTCGGTACCGTTGGCAACAACGCGTTCTATCAGCTCACGGTGCGTTTGCACATCTTAGATACCGCAGATCCTAGAGCTTACGGAGATCTGCTAGGGGATGTACCCCAATGCAGTTACGGTCCTGGCGACGCGTCACGAAGTCATTTTTGGCGCGGTCCCTACGGATTCAGATGTTGCGGCAATACGGTCGGCGTCGATACACTTCCGCCCAAACACAGCGTCCGATGGAGATGGCGATGGTGATATAGAACTGGGTGTCGCCGAGAGAGAAGTCGTAAAGTCCTCCTATACAGGACGGATGTATGAATCGTAGCGGGAGGGATGTCTAATGTATACGAAGGAGAAGAAAGGGCGTCGCATCGCATCGCTGTAGAAGGGGTGTCCGGGCAGAACAACACCTTAGTACTGTCCCAGTCTAAGGTCTTGCGCCCTTTTAGGTAGCTCTGAGTAACTCGTGTACTGGTATGTTCAGCTCGGAGAAGGTAACGGCACGAGGCTCGCCTTCTCCCGCCACGCGGGGAGCCAGAGCGCGCACCGATTCCTCTGCGGCGTCGGCGACACGAACCCACTCGGGGTCGTGACCACCACGATAGCTGCTAGAATGAGCATATGGCGAGTTTGAGGACAGCGTAGGGATAGCTGCTTCCACCTATAAACCGTCTTAGTACGCGCGACTAGCCATATAGTCACGTACACATGACCACCAGCTATGGATGAAGGTCTTCGCGTCATCGTTGGCGCAGTGTCGACACACAAACCGCGCGTCCTCGCGCTCCATGTCGGTGCGTGTCGCAGTCGCGGGTTCGAGCCCGGCGCTTTTAACGAGCTGGGTGACAAGCTCGTGCGCGTCCTCGTCGAACTCGAGGTTCTCCGGGCTCCAGGCCTGGCGTAATTCGCCGTGGCAGTCGATGACTCCATAGGTACTTATTCCTTCCTCAAGATGTTCGTATCGGTCGGGGACGATGAGAACCGGGCGGTGCTTGAGAGCGTCGGGGTAGAACGTGAAGGATGAGCCGTTCGCGCGGTCGTAATCACCAACGCAGCAGAGCCAAGACTGGTCCACGTCGTGTTGTCCTTCGCAACGGAATACTGTAGTCGCGCGAGACAAGAACTGCACCTTGTCGTCGGCAGACTCGGATGCAACGTCGTCGATAACCTCTTCGGGGATCCGCTCGAACAGCTCCTCGCTTATGCGTTGGCGCCACGCCAGGATAGCGGCGGGAACACGGTCGACTATTGCCTCTGTGACAACTTGTCTTTGCGCCTCGCACCACGCGCAATCGTCGTATCCATAGCCGGAATGGGCGTGATGGCGTCTTGGTGCTGTCGCTTCTGTTGGTTCGTCGTCCAGATTCTCGCAACTGCCGATGGATGGATCTGACTCCGTCGCCCGCCGCGCCAGAAACGAATCGTTGACAGAGTGGCCGCTGGCCAGGGACCTCGCGTCACTCAGGCTGTCCGGGTCCCCCTCAGACTCCGCATCCTCGAACTCCACTACCACATCGTCGCCCGATACCGACGCATACGCATTGGGGACCCCGCCGTTCAGAATGGGTTGCAGTTCTGGCATGCGACGTAGGTCGTTGTCGTCGGGCCATACACCATCATCGCTCGCATTTTCGCCTAGATCCTCAACGACGCTGGCAGCCATGAGCCATCGACGATAACGCTGAATTTTCCGTAGCTTCGTCATCTTCTTGCGTAGAGTTGCATCGAACCAGGCCGTTGCGGCGGCAATGAGCTGGGGCTTGATGCTCGCCCAGTCTACCAGAAAGGTTAATGAAGCTGAGAGCGCCATGCCACGCGTGCGACGCACCATCGTCGAAGAGAATCTTTGGCTGCGCGACGAGTGGGTGCTCGATGATGTATTTGCGTGTACGAGCGAGTTGCCTTGACCATCCCTCACGCTCCAGGCGGTCACATATTCTTGAACCGTGTCAGCTGATATAAGAGAGCAGAA
>KV426134.1:70431-86255 GCA_001632375.1 Exidia glandulosa HHB12029 | reverse complement strand
TCCTTCTGTTCATGATGACGACGAGCCAATGAAGATGGAGCATCCACCTCACCCTCCTCCACCTCCGCCTCCTCCATCTCGACCTCCCCTTCCTCACGGTCTCGCAAACACCTCTCCATCATCTGCCGCGCAAAGCACATGAGCGTACGCGGGCGGTGCGGGCTGAGAGGCTCGGACGAATGGAAAGCTGCGCTGACGCATAGCGGACATCACGGTGATATCGACGTCCAACGGCCATAGCTTCGAGTTCGGGGTAGAGTACGATCTGGGCGGCGGATAGAAGCGCGTCGAATGAGTACGGCGAGGGTTTCGTGGAGGACGGAGCGGGCGATGGAAACGGGTACGGTGCACGTGCCGCTTCCGCCCTCGCCCGGTTCCTGGCGCTGCTAATTGTGTCGACAACCTTGCGGCGATTTCGCCTCTTCTTCGTAGGCGTGGGCGTTGGGGCGCGTTCGAGGTCGAGCGGGATAGGAACACGGGCGGGGGGTCAGGCGTCGGATACGCCGCGGCGCCTCATTCCCGTAACGATGCGCGTGATCCGTCGTCTTTTCACTCGCCAGCTCGTTTGCGGCAGCCGATCGAGGTCAGGTTATAACAGCTGCTTTTCGGGACGCGTCTTCCGTCTTACACTCTGGCCAGCCGTACTCACCGCGTTCGTGTCAGTATCTGTACCATCCCAGCTCCACTTCCACTCCCTACGCATTTGCGACCTCGCCATCCCTACTACCCACAACCTCCCACAACATCTTCCTTTAAAGGTGCTGCACCTAGCTCTCGCTCGCCACACGACCTGGGTCCCGCCTGAACTGGGCGACTCGCCGACGCGCTCAGCTCAATGTGCCACATCAGGAAAAATTTACTTCACTCTATATACCTAAGTAGGTACATGTAGTACCTGGTAGTACCGGTAGGACGGTAGGTAAACCCCCTTTATGTTGCATCCTGTATCCCCCTGTAGTACCGGTTGTGGAAGCTGTAGACCACTGTAGACCGCTGTAGTCCGCTGTAGAACGGCCGTCCTACAGTAACCATTGTCCTACAGCGCACAATATGGACACAAGGTGAGCGGTAATACATATCCAGCTTGCTGCCATGGGAGCGAATGCGGTTTGGAGTAGAAATATATGTATTGCAGACTAATTAACAGGTACACTGGACAGGCGTTATGGAGGGTATGAGCGGGTGAATTGAAGATGGATGCGAAAATGGTAGATAACGAGCAATGAATGGTGTGGGACAACACAGCGGCAAGATAGATGGCAGAGGGAGGGTGGCGGAGACGGATAGGCTGGGGCACGGCAGGGAGTCTACACAAACGCGGGCGGCGGGTCAGCAAGGAACGAGGTAGACCGAAACTTGGCCGCCTGAGCCTCCGCTGACAGAGGCAGAAAGCTACGGAGCGGCGGGATAACGAACACACGTACAATGGCGAGGGTCGAGACGAACGCTGATGTAGTAGTTAACGGCACAGAAGGGAACCTGCCGTAATAAATGACGGTCAGTGGCGGCGGGAGGAAACAGGCAAACGGAACGGACGGCGTACAGGCGTTGGCGAGAAGCTCGATCAGTACGGGGTGCTCGCGCGACTGCCGAGGAGGGATAGGTGTAGGTGTGCGGTTGGTCGAATCTGCGCGAAAAATTGTGGCGGCGCACAGCGGCGAACGTGGAGGTCGTATCGTACTGTAGGGAATACGGTGAGTAATGGTAAGTAAGAGGATGTGACGGGCGTGGGTGGGTGAAGGGACACGCGCAAGGAAAAAAGCACGCACCATTTATATCCTTCTTGCTAAATTCTCGGGGAGCGCTGTAGAGCAGTGAGCCGCACGTGGCGAGCGACGGACGACGGGAAATACGATGGCAGGGCTGTCGTCACGGAAATGGTTCGGGCGGGGGTTGCGCGGGCAATGTGGTGGGAGGGAAAGAGTGCGTGAGGACCGGTCGCAGCCGACAACTGTACAGTCGGCCGCTTTCCGCCGGATCAAGCGAGACTTGGGCGATTCCGCGGCCGCTGCACCGCGGAATCGTCTAAGTCCCTTGACAATTCGGAATTTTTTTTGCAAGATGGAGGCTTATATTTATCAAATTTGGGGGTGCTTGAACCTATTTTCTCATGTCACAAATTTGCCATTTTCTGTGAAGGTTGCAATTCGTCAACAAATTATTACTGGACATTACATTATGACTACGGGTATGGGAGAAGTGTACATAGTCTACTATAGAGCTACGTGTTAGGCCGTTTCTATGTGGTCCTCCAGCGGACTACCGAGTTGTGGCTCGGTACTACAGCGGCCTACACAGTCAGGCCGGTTCTACAGCCCACTACAGACACCGCTGTCGAAACCCCGATCTGACGTATGTCACTATAGTGAGATGTATTGGAGGCCGTAGCCTGTAGTGAAAAGTTTTTCCTGATGCACTGCATGCCGTCTTGGCCAATAACTCAACGGCATTATCCCCAACGAGCTGCCACCGCTGCGCGTCGCATCGGTCTTCTCGGCGGTGCAGGCAGGGATAAACCCCCCTCTTACTTTATATTGGAAGACACTCTGTTTCGGCGGTGGTGTTCCATATCCTTCAGATCTGTCCCCGCGCCATATCGGTCTCTGTTAGCTGTAAATGTGCTTACACATCTCGATTTTGGTACTGTTGGATCGTCGTCAGGAAAGCGGGAGTTTCAGTTGTAGGTTCTAAGTTCTGTCACTGAGCTGTTTGGACCAGTTGGCCGCCGTGCGAGTCGCCATCGGCTTCCGAGTCCGACCGAAGACCACATTCTTCCAAGTTGCATCCAGATCCACCAGTAACGATAAGATACTGATAAACGGCTGTCGGGCGTCGCCGCGCACCGGCGCCTAGGAGATGTGTCCACGATTGCATGCTTGGGGACCCTTGCATTTACACGCTTGACACCGTGACAGGTTGTTTGTGAGCAGCAGAGAGCGATTGCCGGAGGGGGCGCACGCATCCGGTCGGAAGCCAGGCAAGGGGTCTGTCAAGAATAGTGAGGGTGTCAGGTGTCAATGAGCAGTGGGCTGTAGTAATGGTGATGACGCCGGAATATGTGCGTGGCCTAGAGATACAGTAATTAGATGAGCAATGAACTTGGATACCGCCACGCTCGGAGGGAGGGAAGTGGGCATGGCCATGGTGGGTCCAGGCGGGAGCTAATATTCAACAGCCGCCGAGTGATCTCTTCTTCTTTCCTCCCCAGTTCCCCCAACTGCGCGCAGCCCTCGGAGCGAATTCCCCCCGCATCCCCCCACTCGCGCAGGTATGGAAGCGCCGGCGGAGGACGGCGGGAGCACGGTGAAGACGATGGCAGCTGGGTGAGTGTTGCGCTGAAACCTTATGGGTGGGGGGACGGGCGTCTAGACTTCCGGCTCAGACAAAGGTTTCACTCTGACTTTCGCTGCTCACTCATCTTCACCAGATCTCCGGAATTCTCTCCCTCGAAACGCAAACTCTCGCCTGACCCGTGGAATAATCAGCACGCCAAACCTGAGGGCGGGGAGATGGACGTCGAGCCGGAATGGGACGAATTAGCCGAGGCGCGCGCAGCGATGCAGTACGCCGCGCCGGACGACGACGACGACCTGCCCCGTCCCGCCAAGCGGCCCCGCCACAGCGCACCAGACAGCGCCGCCGTCGGCGAGAACGGCAGCGCCAGAGCGCTCCCGGGCGACGCCGAGGTGCGCGCGGCGCAGTTGCGCGCCCACCCGCTCGCGCGCGTCGTCGAGCCGGACCGCGTCTACTGCGACGAGTGCGAGAAATGGGTCCGGCTGGGCCAGTACGCGTATTACCTCCACCATTGGTACCAGCATCTTAATACCATCCATAATGGTTCCAAGATCCAGTGAGTTTCATAACTTAACGGCTGGAACTTGATACTGACACCGTGCAGGAAGAGGACACCCGCCAAACAACCGTCGCTGCAGCCCTTACAGATGCCGTTGCCTGATTCTCAGGCCGAGTCCCATTCCCTGCCGGCGTCGGGCACGGCGACCCCAGTACGGCCCGCGCGCACCATCCGTATTACGCACAATGCGAAGCGGCCAGTCTCCCCAGCGTCGCCCGCGTCGACAGAGTCGGCCTCGGCTCCAGCGACTCCCGTCAAGAAGGAGAGCCGTCCGATCCCGCCGCCGCTCGAGGTCGGCGAGACGGTGCTCATCGACGGCAAGCTCGTGCAGTTGCCTTCGAAACCGCTCTCTGAGGAACTCACGTACGTTCCATCTCCCACTCACTACCTACATGTCCTGACACCCTCCGTCTGCTATATGTAGCCCGGGCCGAATGCGCAATTACAAGCCGGTGGGCAGTGGGAAGCGTGCCCCGCTCCGTAACGAGCTTCAACGACTCGCCGAGCTCGTCGTCGACGCGGAGGTGTACAGTCTGGAGCTGTACCGCGTGCGCTGTCGGAGGTGTATGCGCTGGGTCACGCTTGGAAGTCGCGGGCCGTACTATACGGGCCAGTGGCAGAAGCATAAAGAGAAGTGCCGCGGGACTTGCGCGGGCGTGCATACGAGTATTGAAGAGGCGGAGGAGGAGGCAAGGATACGTGCTCGGGCACGAGTACATGCGATGGACGTGAGGGCGAACCTCCATCCCACCGTCGTGCACCTCGCCAACTCGTATGTCGGCGCGAATGGGCTCGCGGGTGTGGGTGTTATTGCGAGTGCGAATGCTACTGTGTGAGTGGCTTCTTCCACTTGGGTTTATGATTGACGCTGATGAAATCGTTACCTTTTGTCGCTGCGATTTCCGCACCCCTCTTCCTTCGTTGCCGCTTGCCAACACCAACACCAACACTGCACTGATACCACACACCGACACGTGGGCGTGTGGGCGCGCACAGCAAGCGGGAACAGACAGAAGACCCATCGGTCCCGTCGTCCAACGGCCACGCCCTGTCCAATGGCCACGCCGCTTCGACATCGACCGTGCCGCGTCCCGTTTCCGCACCTGCACCTCCGGCTTCGGAGGTCGAAGAGGGAGAAGACGCGGACTGGGCGCTCGAGCAGGTCCACCTGCAGGCGTCTGCTCCTACGGACCCAGCGCCTGTTGACGTTCAGCTCCCTGTTCCCGCTCCGCCCGTACGGCCCAAGTCCGCCGCTGTCCCTTCTACATCCTCCTCGTCGTCGAAACCGCTCATGACGCGTGCACCGCTTCCACCGCGCGCACATACGTTCTACGCCCCGCCTGTGGGCTCGAGTACTGCTTCGTATCTTGGGGGAGAGGACGGCGAGCATCGACCTGCACCGACACCGACGCCGATGCCTGTGGTACTCGATACCGACACAGCTCCACCACTGCCACATGAAGAGATACAACTTCAAGAAGGAGCGTCTGGATCTATCGGTTCGACACCGGAACCGAACTCGAGCGCTGCACACGCATCTGAAGTCGTATCGGCGTCCACGTCCGCGAGACAGAGCGTCGATCCGAGTGTTCCTCTTGACCTACCGTACGTCTTCTTCTTCTTCTTTCATTCGTGGGTGTGCTCATTCATTGCGAATCAGGAGTGGTTCCGCACTGCTCGCTGCGAACGCCGAGGGCCGCGCCGAGCAACTCCTCGAGCGGCGTATCGCAGGCAACCGCGAGCGCGAGTACGCGTTCCGCAGCGACCCGATGGTCGCCGAAGTCGAGCCCAGCCGCGTCAAGTGCGCGATGTGCGGGACGTGGCTCAAGCTGAGCACCGAGCGCGATTACTGCCCGCACCATTGGGCCGTGCATAAGAAACGGTGCAAGGAGCGCGACAGCTGGTTGCGCGTGCATGGCGGTCCTCCTAAAGCGCCCAAGCCGCCTAGGAAGTCGAGTGCTCCTGGTCATGCGCATGGACCTGGGCCGCTCTTTACGAATCATCCGTTGCCGGCGTATATACCTGGTCCGCCGGGCTCGGGCGTCGCGTATGTGCCTGTTCCTATGCCTTTGTCGATGCAGGGCCTCCCGCCGCCTCCACCGAGCGAGCCGCGTCGTCTTCGTGCGCTCCCGCCGCAGAATTACACGCTCCCGCACTTGATGACTCCGCCGCCGCCGCCGTCGGCGCAGCTCAAGCGCGAGGACTCCTCGCACACGACTGTGCAGGTGCGCACGACGGATGTGGACAGACGAAGAGCGCTTGAGGCCGATCCGGACGTGCGCGCTGTGCGCCCGGACGCGGTGCAGTGCAATATGTGCGCCAAATGGATCAAGTTGAGCAATTCGCATTCGTACGCGCCGGGCAATTGGAGTGGGTATAAAGGCCATAAGGTCCGCTGTCGCGAACGGAATCCGCAACTTACTCGGTGCGTTCATTCTTCTCGTGTCGTGTCGTGTTCTGTATTGGCGCTGACCGGATTGGTGTCAAAAAGGGATCATAACTTCATCGTTGGCGGACCGCCCGTATTTGCTGATCGTGTGCCTCCTGCTCCCGCTCTCGCTGCGGCGACGTCGAGCCTGCCGCGCATAACGAAGCCGGTTTCGACTAGGGTGCCAAAGAGCGAGGAGGCACTTCGCGCGGACGAACGCGTGCGCAAAGTCGAGAACGGGCGATTGCAGTGCAACCTCTGCGGGAAATGGCTCAAGATTCCCAACTTCCGCACGCATCTGCAGAACAAGTGCCGCGCGCGCGCCGTGAAGGACTATGACCCGGAGGACGACGTGATCAGCGACGGCGACGGCGGGTATGGACCTGCTGACGTCCCCGCTAAGGTGGAGCAGGACGAGTGGAAGGAGGATCAGATGTCGGATTTGACGGAGGTCGAGTCGTCGAGCGAGGAGGAGCGGTGGGTGCGTTCGCCTACGCCGCCGCCGAAGAGGCCGTTATCGCCACAGCCAGACTATGCGGCGCGGTACGCGCTTTACTTGAATCCTCTTGCGAGTCGCATGGCGGCGCCGGGCGTGTTCTCGGGTTCGACGCTCAAGTCGCGATTTGGATTCTCGGTGGCGCACTTTGGTCGTCCTGCGGAGGCGCAGGAGAACGATGCGGACACCGACAATGCGACGGTGCCCATGCTCACGGACTCGAGCACTAGTGCGAGCGGCCCTTCGCCATTGACTCCTGCCGACGCGACGCGGCTGGCGGGCGACATGTCTACGCGTCTGTTCCTCACGCAGCCCGCGCCACGTCCGTGCCCGTATCCCGCCGACGAGGACGCCGATGCGAAGCCGCTGGACTACATCTACAAGGCCGGCTACGCTGTCCCTCCACCACCGCTTTCCCGCCCGCGCGCATAGCGTGCAACCATCCCCTGTCTGCATTGACCGGTACAACAAACATCAATCGTGCATGGCCTTGCGCACCCGTCGCCTGCGTTCTAGGCCATACACACACTGTGTTTTATCCATCGTCGAGGAGTGCGACGCCCTCGTCCACGTTCAGGAGCGAGGTATCTACTCGACGAAAAGGTTTCACTGTCTAATATACATACCTAATTCTGTCTTTTCCCCCGGGCTCGGTGTGACGTGTTTCTACCCCTGCTGTACTTACTTATCATACGCGACCTCTGGCTCTCGATCCGCTTTGGCGTTCCAGGTGCATGTACTTCGACCATCGCGGCTCGACAGCTTTCCAGAGATACTTTGACCAAAATAGAAGCACAAAAATTTGTAGTGGTATCAATTACGAAAAGCAGAACGGCGAAAATGCGAACGCGAACGCGATACAGGGATGTCAGCGATTCGGTTTCCCTTCCTTTCCTTCCTTGTTTCCTTCTACACGTATATGGGGTGTTGGGTGGCGTGATATCGGATGTGTTCTTACAGCGGTGTGCCCTTCAGCTCGTAATCGTCATGCGTCTTCTGAATCTCTATGTCCGAGTCGTGCGGCCCGAGACCGGGGGGATAGTGTACTGGATGCGGAGCGTCCCAGCGCACGGACAGGTGGCTGGGTAATCGCGCTGCAGCGGGGCTGGTCGGCGTTGGCGGCGACATGTTCCAACGCGACCCGCGCGTGCTGGTATCTGTGACGGGTTGTGCGTCCCAGTTTGACACGATGACGCCTCCTCCGATGGTATGTATACTACGGACGGTCGTTTCATGAACGTTCCGACGTTTGAGGTGCCATACTTCAAGCACGTCCTGTAGCGATGGAACACTGTCAGATGCCATAGCGAGACGAAAGGAACACGGACTGGTAATGTGCCAAAGACAACGAAAGCTGCTAAAGGAACTGTGGATCGCGTTTCAGTTGGACCGCGAGAGAGTTGGACCGGTGTGCGTACGAGTGGCGACATAGATCGCGACGACGGTATGCAACGCTGGCGAATCGGGGAGCGCGATACGGCACATGCTGTTGGTGGTTGGCGCGTGAGCAGATGCTGCATCTCGAGCGCGCGAACGTGATGGACGCACCATGCTCTATATCAGGGAAATATAATTAGCATCGAGCAGAGCGTGCAGCATGCTGATGCCAGGTACGTACATAGCAGTCAACCCGCCGTACGCGGCAAATATGGTGAAGCGAAGAAGGACACGCATCCAGGGTGCGGACGCGGAGCGCGACGTCACGCCTTTGCGCGCCGAGAATGTAAGGGTGAACATGAAAGCTGCATGCGGGGTGGGGCTCGACGTCAATTCCTCGAGGCAAGAACGCTGCGCGTGTAGGGCAAAGGGACGCACAACTCAAGCCCAGACTGGCGAGCAGGAAGACGCCAATGATGATCGGTGAGATACGGTCAGCGAGATATGATCGTCCCGTTGAGCGGAAACCGCAGATCAAATCGCGACGCTCGGCCTCTAAGGTGCCTGGGCTTGCGAGCTCGACGCCGAGACAGGAGAACCCGTATATCACAAACGCGAGAGGTGGAAGACAAGAGAGCTACAAAGTGTCGGTTCAGCAGGACGTTGAGCTCGACGTGCGACGGCGAACGTACAAAGAGCTGCGCACGCGGTCCGAGACCGAGAGTGAGCTGCTTGTTATGCAAGGGCATGGTCATACGAAGCTGCGCGGCCGCCATCAGCGGGAGCGTCTACCCATTCCGACGATGCGTACATGAAGAACGAGTGTGAACGCTGCAATTGCTGCCCTGTGGCGGCGCGTTAGCAATGTGTGACGCGTAGTCGAGGGCATGCCTACATTATGAGGGACCCATTGACCAGAACTGCCTGCGCCAGACATATCGGATGCGGGACTACCTCATCGTCCTGATGCCCAGAATACAGTCTGTTGCAGAAAGGTGAGCCAAGGATATATATGTGATACTGCCCGACGACGGCGGGCACGCACAGTATACAGGTCGAGAGCGAGTAGATCGTCCAAGTTCCAAGAAACTCTAGGAGCAATGGATGGCGGTGCACGCGTTTGGAGAAAAGGCAAGTCGCGAGGACCAGGGGCATGAAGACCTGGCCCCCGGAGATGGTGAGCGCAAAGAACGCTACGGTCACCGCGTCGAGCATCGTCTTGTGTATACGAGACGAAGTCTGACTCCTCCCAAGTTGAAGGGGACGCCGAGAAAGAAGTGGCAGGGGAGATCACGCCTCAGCCACCCGGTCGTCCTCCTTTTGGAGCGGCGTCATCTGATTCTCCGAGGGCGATAACGAAAGTAGGAGCGGTGCAGGCGTGCATCTTTCGCACGGTGGTGCGCGTGTGCACGGTGTGAAATTGCCACGTGCCCGAAATCATCGGTCGGTGAACGACCTGTGACCGAAGTCGCACTTCCGCGGAAGTCTAGACGCCAGTCTTCCCTCGAGCCATGGTAGAACGGTCGGCCGAAGACGAGCACGGTGCCTTTATATAGGACGTGAAGCCGTTCTGGAGCCAGAGAGCACCACATGATCTCGATGTTGATATATGGCAAAGCGCAATCAGGTACGCACTGGGCCATGGTGCGCACATGCGTGGCCGTCAAGTCAACAAGGTTCGGGACTCCACGCCGTAAGAGGAATAGCCAAAGTGTAGAAAGAGTAAGACTCGAAACGCGTCGCGGAGGAAAAATCTTAAGTCAAAGTCCGGAAGCAGTCGGACTTGCAAGTCGCGACCCGCGTCTTGGTCCACGACTCCAATGTTCGGAGGTAATCTACGTACGCCACCCCTCAAGACACCTCCGTACGGTGGTAGACCCAAGTTCGTGAAGCTCGCACCAGGCGACCATGGCGAATGGCTGGATCCTGTATATTTCGAGGGTGCACGAACAATCTTACCTACGAGCCAGAGCGATTACTGACTGCCTAACTTTCTAGACCCGTATACGCACAAGGGGAAACCGGGAGTCGAAGGCCAAGTCGTACAATGGGGTCTGACACCAGTCAGTCGGTCGTCTCTATCATGCGCCACATTTCCTGATGCGACCGACAGACCGATGAAGAGAACTTTCCTGGTGCGCATAACCCCCTCTATGTCTTCAGAACCATTCAGTTGCTCAATATTCGCGAAGAGATCGACATTATGGGCAGCATGTCCCGCAAAGTATGCCTGGTAGACACCGTCGAAATGCTCTGCTGAAACGTACAACTAGTCTTTTGCGCAATTCCTCTACAGTCCCATGAACTCGCCCTCGCGAAGAACTCCAGAAGAGCAATTCGTTGACGTATTGAAGGCCAGAAAGGCAAGTACTTCCTACAGATCTTGCCATTCACTGACCCTTGGCTAGATGAGGGAACTCGACGCAAAGGATCTCGCAGGCCGTGACAAACGAGATGTCATCCTGCGTATCAGACTAATGTCCGTCGTCATTCCACCCAATCTTGACGTACAACTCTCACCACGAATTGCAGGGACGTCAAGAAAAACGGCGAATTTCGTGTATGGCGACGTTTCCGCGTGGCTGCGGGTATCAAGCTCAGTGTCTTTCAAGACAAGATCGTCACGCCTATCATGGGCTGGTGAATGGATGCAGTCTTGCCGCATTCTTACTCTTGCTTACATTGCGTGTAGGACGCGCAATCTTCACGCGTACGTTTTCACGGATTTCTCAGACGGTGCTCTGCTCGGGCCGCAGGTATGACGCTGTCGGGACGGCGATCTTGTTCTCGTAGCCTGACGTCTGCGACACAGGGAATCCGCTCGATAGACTACCTTCATTGGATCTCATGCGTACGCAGTAGTTTTCTTACTGCTTGATGCCGATTTATGTATCCACGAACAGGTGGGCCACGACTACATCAACGACGACAAGTTCGTTGCGCAGCAGTCCTTCGGTATTGCGCGCTGAACGTGGTGATTGATCAGGTATCTGCTAGCCCATCTCTTCGAGAAGGAGGGAGACGTCTTCGGCTACCTCTATGATTTCGGCGACAAGTGGTTCCATGAGATTGAAGTACGCTCTTCCGAGTTCTTGGTGTCACTACTTTCTCCTCCTCAGACTACATCGACAGGTTGAGAAGATACTGCCAGCTGAGGAGTCCTACGGCCGCGCTGAGATCCTTGACGGACGAGGCATGTGCCCAGGCGGTTCGTCTCCCACTGCATGAAGGATTTTGTCATTGTTAACGCCTGCTCGGCTTTTAGAAAACATGGAGGGCGGCTGGAAGTATAACAAGTTCATGGAAGAATGGGACAAGGCTTCTGCGATGCAACGGTACGCAACACGCTTTACCATAGACGTCTTTCCCCAATACGCGCACAGGCAGACCAAGAACCAGGAGATCCTCAAGCAGCCGAACTACAGAGAATTCGGCAAGGAGCTCGCCCGCTTCGACCCTCGTTTCTTCGACAAAGTCCACGCCGAACAATGCCTCGCCGAGGCGCTGGCAAGCCGCAACTCCGTACGCAGCGGCGCGAAGAGCTTCACGACCCCTCTTAGAGAGGACGTCGACCCGGACGAGGCGAACATGATTGCGCACAAACCCAAACGCGGTCAGGGCGTGGTGCGTAATTGGAATGAGAGCGAGACCGGGTTCTGGCAAGAGACGGAGTCGC
Organism: Exidia glandulosa HHB12029; assembly: GCA_001632375.1. Taxonomy (NCBI): domain Eukaryota; kingdom Fungi; phylum Basidiomycota; class Agaricomycetes; order Auriculariales; family Exidiaceae; genus Exidia; species Exidia glandulosa. Next base: position 74,425 of record KV426134.1, on the reverse strand, counting down.
ATGTGAAGGATAAAAGGAGCCAGACTGTTTGCGCGCAGTGCGGGAAGCCAGGGCAGGACTTGAAGACCTGTGGAGGCTGTCGAGGGATCTTGTACGTCATCTTCCCGTGGTGTCCACGTTTGGACAGGACCTGCGCTAAGCGCTGCTCCCCGCAGGTATTGCTCCCTGGATCACCAGAAGGCAAGTACCGTAAGAACTCTCTGCGAGGTCACATTCTTACTCGCACTATCAGCTGCACTGGAAACAAGTTCACAAAGTACAGTGCTCGCGCCAGTTTTTGCAGCAATGAGCTTCAAGAATTGCGTATATTCGCATGTGATGCCCATTCGTACGTGTACAAGTGATCTCAGCGGCCATATCTGACGCGCAGCTACAGTTCTCTGTACTCATGCTACTACTAGTGTGGATACGGCAGCGAAGCCTATGCACGACCCTGGTATCCGTCACGCTCTCACGACCTGGTCAACTGCACTCAAGCTTAGCTTACGACATCCTGGAAAGATCCCGTGACACAACTAGATGCAGGTTCTCCTCCCGCGTGGTCATTCCTCGTTCCAACGTCGGGACATGTACAGTTGCGGGGGCTCTGAACGCTATGCGGACATGGTGCAACTGGTGATCTCAATTCATGTGGCATGCCGCTCGTCTCCCCGTGTGGAGATCACGGCGGCATGTCACGCACGCCGGCTCGAATCGGTAGCACTAATATCCCCTCGTCGACATGGGCGGCTTCTGCGGCTTCTACGCTATCCACGCTGTGCCTGTGTCCTTGCTTGTTTCAACAGCTGCGCGGCACTCAAACGCCACTCTAAAGCCTCCGCGTTTGCTGACGACTTGCGCTTCGTTGCAATTCCTGAACCTCTGTATGGTGCCCACGCTGCTGCGCCGCAGTGTGGCAGGTACGGTGCATGCGCATACGACAGGGTTAGCGGGCGCTCAGCGGGATTCCGCGGATCTGACAGCAGTGACACAATGAGGCTGAGCGCGACGTATAAAACGACGGTCTACTTTTGGTTTCTTCGTCACTCGATCCCCATCCTGAGCTATGCTTCCAGCTCTCTACGTGGTCGTTCTTGTTTGTCTCTGCGGACTCGCCGCTGGCGCGAGTCACATTCCGGCGTACGCCTCCCTTGCGGGCCGCTCCGATGAGGAAATCGCGCTGTTCATGCGCAACCATCCAACGCCCGGAGCGCAACCTCCACCACCGCCCATCAAGGACACGTCCTCCAAGCTTGTGAACGACAGACTGCATCCCTGGCTACCTCTCCTTCCCGGCCAGATCCGGGGCGTCTGCCCGGGACTCAATACGTTGGCATCTCATGGAGTGCGTCTGCTTTCTCACTGCGCGTGTGGAAATGTCCAACTAGCGTGATCCTAGTGGCTTCCAAGATCCGGCGTTGCCACGCCTGGGCAAATCGTGACAGCGGTGCAGGAAGGTGTGTCCTTCACCCCGGGGCCCTTTCGATTCGCCTCTCCGCTGACCTCGACGCAAGGCTTCAACATGGGCTCGGACTTAGCGCAAATTGTGACATACGCGTGAGTTCTATCTCAACTCAAGTACTACAGAATCTCATGTTGATGCAGGGCCATGCTCGTCGACGGGAACCACTTGACCAACCTCCTCAGCATTGGAGCAAAGTCGCGGCTCACGGGGCCCGACCCTCCACAACCTGCGCTAGTGGGCGGTCTCAATACTCACGGAGTCTTCGAAGGTAATGACGTGAATCCCGGCTGAAGCATGTAGTATTAACCCTCTCTTACTCCCATAGGCGACGCGAGCTTAACACGCGGGGATGCGTTCTTCGGCGACAATCATAGTTTTAACGAGTCTCTCTTTGATGAGGTAAACGCGTACATGTAACGCCAAACTGCTATCACTCATGCCATCGTGCGCTTCTAGATTGTCGCCACGAGCCAACAGTTCGGGGGCGGCAAGTACAATCTTACTGTAGCGGCGGAAGTGCGCTTCAACCGTCTGGTTGCCAGCGAACAGTCGAACCCTGAGTTCTTCTTTGGCTTTCCGCGCTTCGGTACTGCCTACGCCGAGGCTGCCTTCCCATTGACGTTCTTCATTGGCGGGCCTGCGGAGGACAACGTCCCCACCAACCTCAACGCATCGCTGGACCTCGACGTCATGAAGGGCTTCTTCCGCGACAGCCGCATGCCGAAAAACTTTCATCGTCGCGAGGGTCCGCTCGGGTTGGACATTATTGGCGGCGCGCTTGGATTCCTCTCAGACGCCCACCCGTTCCCTCCAGGCTTCAATACCGGCGCTGGCAACTACACTATCGATCAGCGTGCGGTTGACATTCTGACCGGGAATGCGGAAATTGATCTCGTGAGTGCTCTTGACTGCCTTCGGTGAACCCGGTTGCCAATATCTGTACTACACAGCTGTGCGCGCTATATCTAACCTTCGTCAACACAACGATCGAGCTATATCCACGCCCTACCGGGCTCCTTCGGAAGTCGATTGCAGTAAATCTGCACAATCTGTACTTACCGCTGGTTGCGGTTAACGATTCAGCGGGGTGTCCCGAGCAGTTTCCATTTGGCAAATTTTGAGAATAATAGTTTGTAGTAGGCTCATATTTCATTTCTCACTTTTAATATCAGGCCCGGCGTCATAGTTCAGGATTTGTGCTGCGCTGCGATCCGCTTATCTGCCAGCATTGGCAGATGGCAAAGACTCGTTGTATCGCCAGCGGAGGTACGGGTGGTTTTATCACTTTGATAAGACGTCGTCGAGCGGATACCTCGCAGCGTACCACGACATGCGGGATTCTGGTTCCGTTTCTTGTCAATTCCTCCTAGCAGTTTAAAGCAACATTGAGTCCGGAAGCTTCTGAACTTCTTCGGCGGCGTCGGTCTCTTGCGTTCCTAAACCGCGTTGAGGATACGACATCGTATCAGAACCCAAGCCCTTTAAAGCTTTGACTATGAAACAGAGTTACACATACAGCGGTCACATTTTGGGGTAGTTTGAAAGCGGGACGTGTTCCTCGGACTCCTCGACGATGTCGATTCCATACCTTTTCCCTCCTTCTACGTTCTCATCACGCCACCAGGATAGCCTGACAAACAATCCATCCAAGCTCCCGCCTTCGCCAATGCGCCGGACCAGACGACTGTTGGCGATGAGGCTCATCTGCGCCGCGATTGAATAGGGCGGTTTCGGCAGGACGCTCCGCATCGGCGTCAACACGCAAACGCCGAAGACGATGATGAACATAGCGCCCAGAAGTCCCTCGAGGATCCGCGCTGGTCCTGTGGCAATGAAGAGTCGAGAGACACGATACATCCTGGTCGCAGCGACACTCTCGTCCGTAGGGACGCGCATCTTCTGATCGAACTGGAGGGCCCAGAAGCTGCTCCATGCGCCGCGGAGAGTCCTCTCTAGATAATCTGGCTCGAGGTACGCTGAGATGTTGGTAGCTCGTTGCGCCCCGAATAACCCGGTGAAGAAGGGGTCCGTCACAGTGTTCGGCAGCATGAGGGTGAAGTTGTTGCCCGCCCAGAGTGCGGTGCCGTCTACCCACGTTACGGGGACGATGGTCTTGTCGAGCTCGCTGGCAGGATCAACGTCAAGAATCGTCGGGTTCGCCCCGTTCGCCATAGTGATTGTCATGAAAGATCTACAGCCGCCTGAGTTAGTTTCCAATGAAGCGTTGGTCAAGAGCAGTGAAGATGCGCACTTCGTAACGTTCCAGTCACAGGCTAAGTGGGTGATGCGCTGAGGAGCTTGATGCGGCTCGTACACAACAATGAAATGCATCTGTTCCCTGCACCGCGGATCGGCGCCGCTCAGAGGATCCAATACGAACGCGTAGTACTCTGAGGCGGCGGCGTAATGTAGGTTCAGAGGGTACTGCGCCGAGGGACACGTCGGGTAATCGAGAAATGACAACGACAACAGGAGTGATGCGGGCCCGGAGCTGCTGAGATCGAGCGTACTCTCAACGCGTTTACAACTGCCGAGGGTCGAGTAGGCGAC
>KV426134.1:58491-70071 GCA_001632375.1 Exidia glandulosa HHB12029 | reverse complement strand
GCGGTGAAGTACTCGCGATGACGGATGGATCTTGGCAGCACGGTGAATACGCCGGCGAAGTTGGGATTGAAGTCCAGGATCCTGGCTGGTTGCGAGCTTGAGGCCATACGACGGAATGGCTCCGTGACACGAATTGCCGAGTCGACGGATGCAAGAGCGAGTCCCAAAAGGAAGAGAATAGCGGGTGCAAGGTACGTCCAAGAATAATGCTCCAGCGTCGCTTGGCCGACTATATCAACCAAGCCTCTGTCGCGCTCACTCCGTCGATGGAGGACCTCCACGGCGGCAATGCTCCCAGCGAGGAAAGCCACGATCGTCACTCTGAGAGGCAAAGCCAGCATGAGTGGTCGCCAAGAAGAGGGATTCGAGAGTTCCGCATTGCTGTAAGGATGGACGAGCGGCTTCGGGACATTCAGAAAGTCACCACCAAGTAAAGCGTAGCCGCGACTCACCGCAGCGTACGTGCCCAAGCGGTTGCTATCGGCCGCGTGGACGGTCAATACACCACGGCCGTCCACAAACGTAGTGCAACTTATGCTCTTGAGGTGCGTATCGAGCTCCTTTTCCGACATCGCTCCCGTCGAAGCGAGACGACTCGCAAGCGGACGACTCGATGCAAGAAGAGCCGCCGAGGTCAATATAGACCCGGGGTCTTCTGCTAGATGCGTGACAGGACGGAGGATGTAGATGGCGACGGTGATGACAACGAGGACGCAGAGCGCTGCTTGGACGACTCGAATGGAGGGATCCTTCGTGAATATGCGCGAGGCGGAGAGAGTGAGTGTGCCATCCAAGGCCTCCTGGGACGGTAGTGCATATGCGCTGTGTGCGATGTATGGGAAGATCTCCTGGAAGACGTCGGCGGAGAGATTACCCAAGCGGCTGGGGTCGAGGATGTCTCTGTCGGTGATGTTGCGAGCGCGGCCAAGGATGTTGATCCACGTCCCAGGCTTCGAGATGTCGTTCGTGCTATTGAGGAGCACGTCGTGTGGCCAGGTCCACGGGTCGCTGAAGTCGTTCTGGTCGTAATCGTAGCCGACGGCTAAGGTCGTAAGAACTATGGCATTGGTATGATGCACCCAGTACACCAGTCCGTCACCGTCGGGAAGCGTGACGGGGGTCGACGATACGATGGTAGGGACGCCATCGATCTCGGAAGTGGACGCGTTCACGTTGACAGAGAGTTCGCTCCGCGTATACCGCGGCTGACACGCGATAGCGTGCATCTCGAGTACGTCTGTCGAGTCGAAGTGAAAGACGCTGATGACGGCAGTATGCGATGTGTCGCACACCATGTCGTCTACACGTCCGATGAGCGCCAACCCTGCGTTGCTTCCATAAGTTTCAGCGTCGGATATTCAAGTTAACAACGTACCAGTGCCACGAACTCCAAATCCAGATACGTTAAACGCCTGCTGGCACTCGCCCCACGAGGCAGTCGCGGGCAGTACATGACTCTGGCTGAATGTGTCAACGTACACAGCACCGGTCTCCAACACCATCGTCTCGCAGGATAGGGTCGCCGAGTAGGCTTGGGTAATGGCAGACAGCATCCCAGAGGCGGTGTGGTCGTCTTGCAGTTGGAACGACGAAAGGGCGTGGTTTCCATAAGTCCATTTCGGAGGCGGTACGCCGTACAGGAGATGTCCGAAATAAGACGCGAGATACGCCCTGGCCTCGGGGTTGAACGCGTTGTCAAATGAAGTCGTCCGGAGGAGCTGTGTGTGCTGCTGGACTGGCTGAAAGCTGGTAGTCCACAGCGACGTAGCTGCAATGTTGCTGATGGCGAGCATGCCCGAGCCGAGGATAGCGAGGAGGACCGACCAGTGCTTGTGTTTGACAGCGATCCAGAGGACCTCGACGTAGTTGACGCCGACGTAGTCGAGGAGGATCGAGTCCTTGGCGGGGATGGGCTTCGTGCGCATGTCGGCCCACGGCATAAGCTTTTTGACCTCGAGCTCCCAACTCCGAGTCTCCCACACGAGGCCCATGCAGACAAAGCCCACGATGGGACCGTACGTCAGAACCCAGAGGACGCTATTGGCCGGTACGGCGAAGCCTGAACGCAAGTGGGAGAGGCGTACGAAGGCCTCGAGGGCGGCGATGATAGCGAGGAGCAGGACGACGGTCGAGAAGATGAGCGGCAGTCTGAGGATACGCGGCTTCCAGATGCGATGTGGAGCTCGCGATGGGCCAATGGATGCTGTGCTCAGCCCGTTGTAGGCATATTCTGTCAGGGCGGCCATGAGACGACGTGTTCGGCCAATGAGGGGAAATGGGGAAGGGTAGACACACTTAGCTCACTTGCTGGGAGGCTGCGAAAATCGGCGCCCTGCGAGAAGGAACTCTGCCGGTTATACATGAGCGGAGCAATGAGCGACGGGTCTGAAATGTCGTCAATGTCGCATGAGGGCGGCAGGAAGAACGAGCGCGTACGTTGGGTCATGAGAGGGAAGAGAATCGATTGTCCTGACGATGGAGGACTCCGCAGGAAAGCGCGACCGGTTCGCTCGCCTGTCAATCAACACAAGTGAGGTGAGAACTCAGTTCTTGCCGAATTGCACGTGCAGATCTGTCGATCCTATCCTGTCCTATCCTATCCCACGGCGCGGCGCGCACTGCACCTGGGGCGAGACTCCTTGGCAATGCCAACCAGATTTCTATGCTTTCTACCACCCCAAGTGCATGCCAATATCGTTGGAATGTACGAAACGGTAGTAGCGACTACTCCGTAATACACGGACATGTTCACGTCAATCACTATGAGATCAGTCACAGGAACCTGATTGATGAATGGATTCGCGAGCTGCAAGGCCTCAGTTTGGGAAGATCAGCGCGATCCCCAGTCAGTGCCTTGAACAACGGCTTGCGTACGCCGTGACCGCGCGCATGGGAAACGCTGAGGCTCGAGCTTGATGCGCTACGTATCCCTTCTCCTATGTGAGGTCAGGGAACACAGTGTTATGTACTTGAACGTTCACTTACTCATGTCTTCAGCGGTCGTTGCACGTGGAAGTGGAAGAAGACGAAAACCGAGCGATAACTCCGACGCTCCTCCCTTACACCCGTGCCGCGGCGATCCACAAGTGAAGTAGACGTCTCTGGGGCTCTTATTTACCAAGTCATGTCGTCCTGCAAACTCTACTAGGACAAGCGGTGCCCTGTGGCATTCTGGGGTGCAACCGACATCAAAAACAGGCAGCGCGTGGTTCGACTCGGCGTTCGTTTCTTACCATCATCCCAGTCGTGCGATGGGCTCTGCAGATATCCCTCCGCCCCATGTGCCAGCGCACGTTGTGTCGGTCTCGAACCTATTGCTGCAGCTCGGCGGCGCACTCTGGACACTCTGCTACGTCTTGCTCATTCGCGCATCGATTCGGACGCGCTCGTACGGAATGCCGCTCTTCGCCCTTGCGCTCAACTTCGGCTGGGAGGTAGTCTACGGCCTATTCGTTACGGAGGAGCCCCTTGAACGTGCAGGGTTCACGATCTGGCTCATTGTGGACGTTGGTCTTGTTTATGGGCTCCTGCGCTACGGTCGGACAGAATGGGTGCACGCACCTTTCGTGCAGGCGCACCTCGGCGCGATATTCGCTTTGCTCGCCGGTGGGAGCGTGATTGGGCATTGGACCTTCGTACGATGGTTCCTCGACAACGACATAGGGCTGCATCGGGGAAAGACGTACGGCGGACGCCCGAGCGCGGACACGACGGAGATGGGTTACTGGAGCGCGTTGCTCTGTCAAGCGTATCTATCCGCAGCAAGCCTCGCACAGCTATTGGTACGCGGTCACTCGCGAGGCGTCGACTGGCCGATATGGGCGGCGCGAACGTTGGGCACGGCATTCGGGCTATATGGCTATTACGGGTATCGATGGTGGTTGTGGCCAGAAGGACATGAGTATGTCGTGACGCCGTTCTCGCTGTTTTTGTGCAGTGTCGCTTTGCTCGCAGACCTTGTGTACCCTATTGTATTCGCCCGGGTCAGGTCATCCCATCCGCCAGATCCGCCGAGCAAAGTAAAACAATCCTAGCCCAAAGAGAATCGAAGAAATTTATTTTTACGGAATGTAATCACGATATAGACTTGGACGGCGCATACCTGAACGGACAACTTGAATGCTGGACTTGACGGAGTGAGTTCAGCACATCTTGCGCCCTCAGCCGCGGCGAGCTACTTGCTCAAGCATAGACCTTTAGGAAGACACCATATCATACCTGCGGAGGTATCGATCTATGCATTGAATAAAGGATAAAATAAAGAAGTGCTCGTCCTACAGCACTACAGTCAAAACGGCAAGAATCCAAAGTCAAGCGGCAGCTTATCAGCCTCGTTGCGCTTCTTTTCGAGCCCCTGATACCGCGAGGTATAGTTCAAGTTCGCGATGATACCGTGCGCTGGACTCGCAGGTTTCCAGCCAAGCTCAGTCGGGAGGCGTTCATTGACGAACCTATATGCGAAGAATTAGAAGAAAAGGCGCAACGCGCGAGGTAGTAGGTAGGGATGCACGTACCACTCGCGCAGCCAGTCCACGCGGACGTTCCCGTTGTTGTCGCCGACGACGAGAGAGATGAGTGCGCCCTCACGCCAACACGCGTCAGTCTGCTTCTTCTCGAGGGTGACCTATCATGGATCGTGAAGAAACCAGGCACGCGTCAGCTTCAGTAAACGAAGCGCAAGAACGAAAGTGACGTGAAAGGACGTACATTCGGATTCCGGGAGAACGAGTCCTTCAGACGCGCATGGCGCGCGTCCGCGATTTGCTCGACAGTGAGCGTGACCCCGTCTTCGCTGTGCGCAATCATACTTTCTATCTAAGGCTTGCGGTCACAGCCATGAATAAACTCGTAGATGTGTTGTGCGCACCTGCGTGGTATTCTTGATGACGTTCGAACCGAAGGCAAGGTCGTCACGAGTGAACGACGCGTCATGTTCTATTTGGTTATGCCTAAGCGTTGGCGCATCAGAGAGGAGGGGATTCAGTTTGAGGTGCTTGAGCGACGATGTAGAACGTACGAGTTTGTGAGCGCGTCGAAACTCTCGAGACCGAGTCCTCCGTCGGAAAGGAAAGAGAAGGCCCCACGAACGGCTGCGCCGGCGACTTGTACGAGACCGAAATCGCTCTATAGTGAGCGCCTGGTCAGCGGTTGCTCGTAACGGGGTAAGGAGCTACGCACAGCGATGCCCAGATGTTGGTCCATAGCGGTGACGATGTCGGATATGTGGATATTACGCCCGTCCCGTGGTAGGTATCCATGATTAGCTATAATGGACTGATGAGCGAACTGCGACAGGAGTTGAAGAGTTGACGCGAGCGCACCGAGCGTGTTCAAGCCTGCGTCAACGCGTCAGATTTACAGCGCAAGGCGCAATGTCTGGCACGTTCGTACCGGGACAGGGAGAACGAATGTCATTGGGACCAGGAGGAGCCCATACTCCAACGTCAAGCTTGGAGCCGTCGCCACCGTTCTGGCGCACCGAAACGCTCGCAGCGAGGGCGGCGTGTGCAGCAGCGGAGATGCGCATTATTACCGAGTAGCGTAGGGAACGAGGGGCGAAGAAAATAGGTATAAGGACGCGCGGGGAAGAAGGAGAAGCAGATCAATCCTGAGACCTAGGTGCGTGCTGCTGTGCATATGTATCCTTTCGGGCGCTGACGCTGCCGGACCCGATGCGTACGTGCGGCGCACCGCTTCGAGGTGAAAATCAAGGCTACGTGATTGGCCGTAACCGTCTTGGTATGATGCTGCGGGTTACAGCGTTGCACATTGGAAAGTCGAGACGAAGCGGGCAGTCCTCTGAATCCGAGCAGGCACGTCGCGACAGGAGCATCCTGAGCACGGAAAAGGTCGTAATTAAGGTCGCCGCTCCTAAAGACGAGTAGTCTCTAGAAAATATCAGACGATAAGATGGCTAGACGGTGATTCCAGGCGTATGAGCCAAGTCATGGACTTGCGTCGTTCGCCAGGAGAAGAAGAGGTCCGGGTCCAAGGGGCGCGCGCTTCTCGGAAGTGTCCGCATGTCTTCCTTGAACCCCGACCGTTACGCTGGCCCAGCTGAAGCCGTGCTGCTTCGCGAGCAGATTACGCAGGATACCAAAGATAGTCGGCAGCTCCAGACGCGAGTGCAACAGGCGCTGACAGCGCAGCACAATGTTGAGCTCGCACTCGCGGCGGCCACAGAAGCAGCAGGTACGTCCGTACCCAAGAACGTTGCGCATTACAGCGATTCAGAGCCATTTTGGTAGAATCAGCTCGCGGTTACACCCACCTGTTGCTCGCACAGGAGTCTGCTGTGCAGCAACGCCTCACACGAGCGCACGGACTTTTGCATCCCATTCGCAGCCTTCCCGACGACATCTTGGTAGAGATATTCCGCGTGGACCTGGACCTGCATTGGCGCGCACTGCAAGCTGACGATGACGACGACGATGATCTGTCTTGCTTTGGTACTCAGAACGTACCATTCAAGCTTGCTGCGGTCTGCCGTCGCTGGCGTCAACTGGCCATAGCTACACCTGTGCTATGGTCATTCCTCGTTATTGATCTCGAGGCCATCGACGGCTTTGAACGTTGGACGTCGTATGTCAGGACTATGAGACAACGCTTGAAGAATCTTAGGCTCCCGGTGTCGATATACTTGAGAGCAGGATCCCACCTGCTGGAGCAGACCGTCGATTCCTCTGAATTCTGGGAAGAAATGTGTGCTCTCGCTTACCACACACGCTCCATCGTCGCTATTGTCGCGTCGGATATCCTGTTGCGCGGCCCGTCGCCAGGCTGGTGCAGATTCATGACAAGTCAATTTAATTCGCTTAAGGACCTTGCTATCTCCAACGGTTGGGGGCGGGCCCGGGACTTGATCGTCTTTCCGCGCGCTCTGCATCTCGCTACTTTGTCTGTCTACCACTTTTGGCTCTCGTGGGACGATTTACCAGCGCTCGATGGCCTGCGGAACGTCACGCTCAGCCCACAAGGGTCAGTCACGGGCGATCAGCTAGGAGCCGCTGTCAGCAAAATGCCATGCGTGGAATATCTCTCCTTGCAACTCTCCGTCTTGCAGACCAGTTCAGACACACGACAAATCTCGCTTCCACGATTGCATACGCTCAAATTAAGCACGCGTTGTGACGAGCCCTCAGCTCTAGTGTTCTCATTACCTGTCATCGAGGCGCTCGAGTTGTCGCTGGGAGGTTCAACGGGAAACGCGATGCTCATGGACATTCTCCATGCGGCACAAGTGCCGTCGCTGCGGAAACTCTCAATCAACTCGCACTCCATCCGACAACGACTTGCTTTGCCGACAGCATAAAGTCGTTGTCCGGTCTCGAGGACCTGGCTCTCGACCATTCATGTAGCGGAGACCCCTTCCGCAGTCTTCTCGCTGATTTCGGCAAGGCGGACAGTGCGGGTAACTGGCTTCTTCCTCGACTTACTCGCATTGGTGTGTTGCTTCACACGGAGAACACAGTCGCGGACGACAATTTGCGTAGAAAGTTCTGCGATGACATTCGAGCGAGTCTACGTGAGCTCTCTCGCGCGCGTCGTACTGCCGCAGACGCGTCGGCGGCAAACTCGCAACCGGTGGCGCTTCGTTCGGTGTCCTTTGGATGTGGTAACAGCGCCTGCGGCGGGAATCACGCAGACTTTGCTGATCCGTGACTGAGGTTCCATTGTTGTAGAACTTCTTGTCTACCGTTCAAGGAAATGTTCATCCCGTTTCTCCGTTCTGCACTTGTGCATACCGGTACTGGGTGTTATCTTTGTCGACAGCCCGCAGAACCTGTTGCCAGTGTCGGAACCTACGTCATTATCGTTATAATGAAGCCGCTCTTCTTTGCCCCGGCGCATCCGGCATGGACCCTCGGTGGCGCAGCGAGGGCGGCAGAATGAAGCACGAGGAGGTCCGCTTGACGTGCCGAGTTTGAACGGGTACTGTAGCGCATCGCGACAGAATCTGCATTCCCGTCGTGCACAGGCTTCCGAGTCCAGGCTACACTTAGTGCGATAAGATGGTTCATAATGTTGTCTCCTACGAGCAACGCCTGCTTTGTGTTTTTTTCTTCTTCTTCTCGTATTTGCTTTTCGTCAAATTGAAGTGCATGGGGCAGTGGCTCGGCACTCAGGCAGCCCCTTAATGCATCATTCTCCGAGCTAATGCAATGCAGTTGAGTCTTTCCAGGTGCGTGCCTTCGACTTCTCCGTCATTGCTACCGCATTACATAGCGCCGGAGTGCAGTGCCTTCACCGTGCCTTTCCAGGGCATTGTCCGGCCCTCGTCTCATCTCGTCTTGTCCCTCTCGTTCTCGCTATGTCGTCCGTCGTAGCCACTGAGCAATCTGTCAACGCTAAGGACTTGACGGTTCAGGATGCCGTTGAACAAGAGGAGAACGGTACGCCCTTCGTACTTGTTGTCGATGGCACGTCTGATATCCAAAGCTGGATCCACAGTGCTCAGTCCCAGCGAGCGGTCGTCCATCGCGCCGAGCGAGTCTTCCCCTCTCTGCGCTGAGGTGCCGATTGCTCTGGATCCTGCCTTGGAGCATCCTGGGTGGGAACCCCAGATTCTTCGCGCGTCCATCACAATCGGCTTTACTTCGCTTTTGGTTTCGATTATTACGGCTTTGGAGGCATTTCTTCAGCTGTCACATGCTCAGACAGGCTTCGCTGTACCATCCCGCGCAGCTCAGCGTGCGTTCACCTATGCGCCTGTGGTTCTCTTCGTAGGCATGCACTGGGTGTGGAGAATATGGGAGCTCGAGGTCAAGAAGATCTCGCCCTGGATCGACATGCGGAAGCGTCAGGCTGCGGCATCGCATTCGATACTCCTTGACTATGTCGGTGCGAGCTATCTGGAGGTTGTCTATCGAGCAGCGAAGCACAGGCATTGGCGTGTGATCCTCGTCGTCGTGGGATCTGCGCTCATCTCAGTATGCACGATCGCGGCGACGTCATTGTGGACCATACGCGTGGAGACTCTGTCCAGCGCTGTGTCTCTCCGCGCAACAACATCTATGGGTCGCGCTTTCACCTCGACTCCTCCACAGTACCTGGTCGGGTACTTCGGGAAACTCTTATATGATGTCCCGGCTCCGAACTGGATGTTCGACGGTCACGCATCCTCGTCGTTCCGCAACATCAGCAACATAAACGACACAGATACGGAACTGTTGTCAGCAACGGTTGACGCGCTGTCCGCTACACTGGTGTGTGAACCAGCTTACATTAACACGGACACCTTGATCGTGTCATGGCGAGACTGCAAGCAGAAATTTGATCTCCATAAGTCCGAAGGTACGCTTGTGATTTAGCTTATGAACAGTATGCTCATGCTCATCGCGCATTTCAGAAATGACCTACTACGGCACCATGCATGATATGGTCTGCGGCTCCGCCAGAGCCGGTGTCATTGCGATCTACAAGTTCAACGGATCCGATCTCGTTGCCACTACAGCAGCTGCTTGCTCACCTGCGTATACCAGGAGCGAGTTTTCTGTGACTGTCAATCCTTCGACCTTTGATTTGGCTGGGACTCCTACTCTGTTGTCTTCTCAGCGCGGCGTCACCCTTCCGCATGGCGACGGTTTACTGTACTGGATCTTCGCTACGAACAACATTACAAGCCTCCACAGCATGGCAGCTTTTGATCATGATCAAAATGTCTTCGACTCGCCCTGGACCTGGCCACACCCAATCCTACAAACAACCAACCTATCTCAGTATGATGTACAGCTCGGCACATGGATTAACTTGCTTGGACGCTGTCGCGATTTGACCGAAGCGAACCTCTCGGACGCCCAGAAGCTGGCGGCACTCTCGACTGACGTCTTCCACGACATGTTCCCATATGTAGCTCAGGCGGTCTATGAGCAGCCATCGCAGTCGCTACTCAACGGCACTCGGACGATCACTATACCGCGACTAGTCAGCAAGGACCTCTCCGTGCGCATTGCACAAGCTGCACTGATAATGTTATCGGTGATTGCGATTCTCCTCTGGCTCATCCATCCCAAAACGGACCTTTGGCAAAACCCCGAGTCGCTACTCTCAATGGCCGTCTTACTTGCGTCTAGCCGCAGGGCTGCAGCGTGTTTGATACGCACGGGAGCGATGGATGACTCGGAGCTGGGCAACCACCTCAAGGATGTCCTGTGCTTTACTGCTGCCTCAGGCGGAGGGGGGAGATTGGTATTATCTGGCTGGCACAACGCGGAAGAGGTTAGAGTATGTCCCTCACACCGCATCAAGTGATACTAATCATTTCGGGCAGGCTTACCACTCCAGTACAGTGCGGAGGTGGAAGCCGTTCCCTCTCAGTATTCTCGCAAAGAGTTCTCTCGTCCTTTCCATTGCAGCCGCTATCGCAGGGCTGGAAGTTCTACTTCTGCAGAGTGTTCACAGCAACGGGCTGGTTGATATCGGAGTGTCTCACTTTGATCATTACTCGTGGACATACAGCGCGCCTGCCATCCTCTTCCTGCTGGGTTTATGGCTCAGCTCATTCGATTTTGCGATTCGAGCAACCGAACCGTATCGATTGCTGTCTGATGCTCCACGCCCTGCGCGGTTTCTAGCCTTTGCTCCTCTTTCCTCTGGAGAGTACACCATAATCCCTCGGTCTATCTCGCAGAAAACTTTCCTCATCGTACTCGCTGCTTTCGCCTCCCTTCTTCTCCCCGCTGCTAAAATCGTCGTCGCTGGTCTCTTCGCCGAAATGGAGAACACTGTGTCCGTCGCGACGATGTTGCCTCTGAACACTCGCTTCAATCACACATGCGATGCCATTTGGGACTTCGGTCTTTGGACATACACCGTCAGCGCTGGTTTCCATCTTAATCGCCCCACATGGGCAACCAGAGAGTACGCTGTCGGCTCCATCGGACTTCCGAATGCCGGGAAGTCGACTATTGTAGCTCGACTCCCCATCGCATACACGGATCTCGAGCAGTGTCAAGTCGTTAAGACTCAGATTGTTGCGCCGTTTAGCAGTATCGGGGGCATCTCTTTCAGTTACCTTTTCGACGACTACCCCTTGTGCCCTGCTCAGAGGGGTACATTGCTCTTCGGAACTCGGTACTTCGGCACATCGTGGGGAAATACAGATTCTGAGGACGGCAAAAATCTATGCGGACCGCATGTTCACTTCGTTTTCGGGGAGGCACCGGAGGAGTATGGGTTCATGGCCGGCGCTAGGCCACAGCCTGTACCAAACACGCATATTGCATGCGAAACTAGACTTACAGTGTGCGTACCGCTGTCAAGGGCCACAAGTACTCGGCTTTATAACACAAATCTCAGGTCATCGATGATCGTGAATCTTACAGTGGACGGAGGTCACTTGGAGATAGTGTCCGTCGATGCAAGTAGCGAGGAGGACCGGTACGACGTCCCCTTTGCCATTGGGACGTTCGCGGCACCGCAAGCCTCGAACTTTACGGCAACTCCGGCGAATGCAACATTGGATCAGTTCTTTTCGGGTCTCCTGGCTGCGCGGCCGGATGTCCCAATCGACTCGTATCTAAACTCTACGTTCCTCACCACCGTGGTACGCAGTGCATGGAAGGACTTCTGGGCTCTGCA
>KV426134.1:36039-47367 GCA_001632375.1 Exidia glandulosa HHB12029 | reverse complement strand
GCAGGCGAGGGACTCCCGCAGGTCATGCACAAGTTCGGGTTCCTGGACAGCAAGATGCCCGTCGTCTTCGCGCACGGCAGCTGGATGAGCGCCGCCGACATCGCTGTCCTACGCCAGACGAACCAGTTCATATCCATCACGCCCGAGTCCGAGAAGCATTACGGTCACGACCATCCGTTCAGCCATCTCGTACTCGACCATGCCTCTCTTGGGGTCGATACGCACTGTACATTTTCGACGGATATCGTCGGACAGGCGCGGCTGTTCCTCCAGACGACACGACAGCGCCTGTACGGCCAGTCATTGCGCGACTATAAGGTGCAGACCAACACGCCTATGACGGTGCAACAGGCCTTCCTCCTGGCAACGCGGAACGGCGGACGCGCGCTCCGAAGGGACGACATTGGCGTCATCCGCGTCGGCGCAAAGGCAGACATCGTAGTCTTCGACGGCTCATCGCCTAACATGCTAGGTTGGCGCGACCCAGTGGCGGCTGTGATACTACACTCGCACGTCTCGGACGTACTGCACGTTCTCGTCGATGGGAAGTTCCTCAAGCGAGACGGCAAGATCGTGCATGGCGACTGGCCCGCCGTGAAGGAGCGGTTCTTGCGCACTTGCAGCAGGATCCAGGATGTCTGGGAGAAGATGGAGTTCGCTGAGGTGCAGGGAAGAGTGCGCGGTGGAAGTCTTATGGTCAGAGGCCAAGTCGTTAACGTTGATAGTGCTGGACTCTAAATATGCGAGGAGGTCGTGATTATGCTCCCCTTCGCAAATGAACGTGATTAGGAACCGTAGGTTCAATGCTCGAATTGTGGACGGCGCTCCATAGACGCCAGCGAGCGAAAATGAATAGAACTTGGAGTGCGCCGGCTTACATCGAGGTTGTGTATGCTTATCGCTTTGGCGGCCTCATGCTCAGGCAACTCAGACATAGAGGAACTGGAGGGTACGCAGGCATGTTGACGCTTTGGTGCTCATAGACGATACAGAGCCCACGAGCGGACGTTCCCGCGACTTCACCGTTGACCCATTCTACGACGTTCAGAACTTATGACCGTCGCGACTCGGGTGTTCCTATGTACCATCTATAACTTGGGGGACCGCTTTAGCCGATTTGCTGCTATGCTACGAACCCGTGGAGCGCTCGGAGCGTTCAACTTCACTTCAACTTCTGCTTGCGCCCTCTTCTCGTAGTCTACGGGACGAAGCCGTGACATACGGTAATGACCTGGCTGCGCTGGCGGGCATTACCGTACTCTTCTCGTGCGGAGCCCGTACCACCTACTAGCTCTCTCAAACAAGGTTCACTATCTCGTCCTCCTGCTAGCGTGTGGTATTGAATAATACACGCCAGCTCTCCCGTGTGCCAGTGCTGCGTTCTGGATGACGACGACGTCGATTTTCCGCCGAGCTCACACGCGCTCTCAATTCGAATATCCTGGTGGAACGATACGGCACTGGTCTTCATTTACGCGCGGATTCATTACAGCTGGCTACTATTCAGTGGATCTGAACCTCTTTGCTACACAGAGGCATCCGCGGAGGCCCCCGGCGAACCCCGATAAGGGTCCGAGCCGCGGGACCATCGAAACCCGGTCACTTCGCGGCTCGGACCTCTGATAGACTTCGCCGGGGGCCTATCCGCGGTCGCACATCATGACCTGTATACTGCTGCACTATCCGCTCATGTAATAACTGTATCCTCTCACGTACAGGAGTCTTCTCGTCGATGTCATTGCTTTGGTACGCAATGCCTTGACGGGCCAGACTGCGAATCATACCGCAGGCAGCACCTTCGGCGCTTACTGTGATGCACAGGACCCGACTAACAGGACGATGTCTGTCTGGAGTCTGCATGTCGATTGACCTGACCGCGAACTGACACACGCAGATGATGGGCTTGATGTTACAGTCTCCGAGCTTGGAGCGGCCGAGCTCGCCGGACAGACAAACTGCTAGGGAGTGGCGACAGCCATCTGCTTCAACGTGAAGGTCGGCTAAGTGAGCCCTGCCTTTGCCATGTACGCCTCAGACACATGGCCAATGGCCCTCAGGTTAGTACCTAGCGACCCGGTGGCATGTAGACGATACGGTAACGGGGGAGACATTACAGAACTGCTTGTGAGTCAAACCATAGCGAGTTCTTCGGTTGTACCCCGAAAGGTCTCTACACGGCCGAAACATTGACGAAAGTGAACACTGAAACGGCGGCCTGTTTCGTCACGGGCGGACTCCATAAGCGGTCAGAAGATCTACCGATTGTGTCCGTGATGTCCGCTCAAGGCTTGAGCACGATTTAAGAGCACTTTTAGCAAGATAATGTACAACTGCCCTGTATTGCACTCCAGAGATAGCGGAGGTACCGAAATTACGTGAGCGTCGATCCGGCGGCCGGAAAGCTTGAAGACCTTCAGCGGTGTCGAACGCAAACGAAGGAAGCAGCTTAGGAGGTGACATATACCTTCGCCAGTCCAGTAAGATGTTGTCCCGACTGATGGTTCGATTCCAATGGTCCGAGGAAGTGGCTATGGGCTAGAAGCAAGCTGATTGACGGCATAAAGATCCCGTCAAGGTCATTATGCGCCGGTACTAGTGCGGCGCACACGTATGTGCCGACTCTTTCGTTGTCTGAATTTCCTCGGGCGTATAGGAACAGGTGGTCGGTAGACTTCGGGCTATTCGCTTGTTATACCTTTTCTTGGAACCGGCCCTTTGCCTTACGGGATGTCCTCCCGTCTCGATGACGCACGTCTTAGTATGTACTGTTACTCGACTGTAGGGCCTTTGGGCGACTATAGGATGCATTGCGAGTGTCATCATTGCGCGAGCTGACAGTCGGCTTCAGCACTTCATGGCTGTTCTACGTCCGACGCATCCATAACATGTCATATCATACATTTGGGTGTACTGTTGGTTTCCGTGTGCAATGTACGCTTCCAAAATGAGCCTATGCTCCGGTTACGGAGCTCCGGAGTCAATAAGAATCAGATTCCGAAGCACTGCAAGATAAGACAAGCCCATCCACACGGTATAGACAGATCACAGGATAGAACGTGTACTGCCGTCTGTTTCGAACTCGACGTCCGCGACCAGAAGGTTG
The DNA here is from genome assembly GCA_001632375.1 of Exidia glandulosa HHB12029. Classification (NCBI taxonomy): domain Eukaryota; kingdom Fungi; phylum Basidiomycota; class Agaricomycetes; order Auriculariales; family Exidiaceae; genus Exidia; species Exidia glandulosa. The sequence goes on along the minus strand of KV426134.1, from coordinate 44,264 downwards.
GAGCCGGTGACAGACCAAGACCGGTGCACTGTACGAGTGCCCAATGGGGACGACATTCCAGTGACTAGAGCCGCAGACCCAAACTCTCTACTACATACTACGACCATCCGAGAAAGTCAGGCTTGACCTTTTTCGGTTTTCTTTATCTGCACTTTGTCTTACCGGCCATCGCCGATTGCGCTTCTATCAGTTCGCGGCATCCGATCTCGGTTTCCCGTCGTCTGCCCGTCGTAACACGCTGCCGTTTTGACGCCACCCCGCGGAAACACCTTTGTCGCAGAGGCGGCTCGCAGACCAAGACCATTGTTTCCTGGTCCGTAGCCTGGTAGCCCAGCGGTGCTCTCATTCCGCTGTTCGTGTTACATTCTCAGGAGGCAATCTGGAGGTGCCCAAACCCACAACGGTGACCTGCTTTGCGCTCGTTCAGCACTGCTATGTTTCTACGTTGACTCTGGCTCGCTTGGACTCCGTGCGCCTTACTTGCCGATGGGCCGTTCCTACGACCTGCATTGCGCGACCCCTTTGCTTCGCGCACGCCTACTCTGCCACGTGGACTGCTCAAATCGACGTTGGTGTGTACCTGTACATCCAAACTGCTTATTTAGCCGCTCCGCTTTATTTCACTCTGATTGACCAGTCTTGAACGCGCGCTTTGCTCAGCTCGAGAACCTGGCGCAAATTGCGCTGACTACCTGGACAACTACGCCGACTGCGCTCACACGACCTGGTGTAACTTTGTGAGGCTATATCGCAGATACGTGCTCCCGGCTTCCTCGTAGAACGCTCCCCGCGCACTTGATCTTCCCGCGGGCGTCGTTACGCTGAGTCGGTGCGTCTGCGCAAGGCGGTGCGGAGCCCGTGCACCGCTGGTATGCAGTTGTACGCGAGCGCTGCTGTGTATTGAGCGTGCGTCCGCCCTTCTGCGTCGTAAGTTGTTCTCTCTCTCTGCGTTGAACATTTACTGACATATACATGACTTGCAGAAGCGCGTATGTCAGCAGCAGTGACGGACGCGCGTAGATCCGTGCCTGTACTATACATGCATCATGCTGCTGACGCGCAAGTCATCCATATTCCGCAATCCGTGAGTTTGACAAGCGCATGTTAATCGCCATGTTTGACAGCTCTCTACGTATACGCAATGCCTGGAGCGTCTCAATGCTGTCTCGCGTCTTGCAGGGCAGTGAAAGATCCTCTGCGCATTTGCCGTCAGTGTCTTTGATCACGAAGCCCTCCGGTGCAGTGCTAGTAAGTACTCTATTCCCCTTCATCGTATCGTGTTGATGGTATACATCAAGTAATCCGGTATAACAGCGTATTACACGCTTTCACGCGGTACAGGTCAAAGCTCACAAGGTATGTACAAGCTCCAAAGTACATACCCTCCACAAAATCCAGTCCATAAACAAGGTTACCAGTCGCGTTTTGCAGCGCCGTATGTATCATGGTCGGAGTCCCCATCGTGGCGCAACTCAGTCCTGACCTCCACTTCAACGACGGCTGGTCGGATAATCGAAAGCTGGTGTCCGCCGTGCTCAAGATCATGTCTGTGCGTGCGAACTCCTTCGGAAACGGATCCAGTCGTCGTGGAACGGGTTGCCTTCCCAGGCTCGGCGCTGAAACGGAGGTTTCGGAATACGTGGCAAGCCATCGCGTTCTCGAGCGCAACATTCGGGATCGTGAACATGGCGTGTAGTACCGCAGGGACGGACGGCGTCAGGACAAGGACAATGGTGATAATGTTGAGCCCGACAGTTGCGCTGAGATCTTCATGAGCAATCGAGCTCTCGCGGTTGTGATGCAATGCTTACAGGTAATACAGTTGCCCACCCTGGAGGAGTGCTCGCGAGACCGAGGATCGTGCTCGCGACTGGCCATGGCTGTTGGCGACAATGCGCACGGAGATGGCGATGAAGACGAGGGAACTGTACACAGTGTTCGTGATTGGTGCAGCCGAGGCGTACGACTTCACCGCAGTGTTAATGCAGTACTTGGTCGTGGCGATGTGCGCGCCTCCGATAGCGAATGGGACCGTGAATGCGCTCGCCAACGTCGATAGCCACAGGAAGACGAAGACGGCGGTGATCCACCTGTCGTTGTAGAATACGGCCCTGACGCGAAAGAGGAAAAGAAGCGACGTCGATGGCACTGCCAGGACGTAACACCAGCCCAGACCGATTTCTAGCGCTTGACAATCTGCAACCTGCGCAACTAGCGCCAGTGAGTTTCGCAGCAACGATATTCGCGTGAAGGACTTACCTTGGAACATGGTACTCGAGAATATAAAGCCGAATGTTCCGACTCTAGTCAGAGTGAGCGTGCTGTTGTTGAGGGAGAAAGTGAACGCACCGAGACAGCAGGTACGCAACCGTCGGTATTGTCCACCGCGACTTGAAGTAGATCTCGTAATCCTGCGGGAGCGACGACAAGACGTCCCATACCCAGGCCTAGCCATTAATCAGCACCCGTCAACCTCGTCGTGTGGTAGCAGCACTCACAGCGACAGCACCAATGTAGATGTACCTGGACGCCTCATACTGGTCTGCGATGCTCTGTGGTAGAAATGCGAGCGGCGTCGTAGGATTTACCACTCCAGGTGGGAGGAGCGATGTGGTATTGGACAAGGACATTGGGCGCAGTCGTACAGCAAAGGCGCCGCGCCGGGTGAGGGAAGCGCTATACTTAAGGGTGCGGTATTGACTGAGAGGGGCCGATTTCCCTGCTGTGTAACCCTCGGCACCGAAGGAGATATCATGGGCTCGGAGATTGACAATCTGGATGTGCAGATTTATCCTCGTTTCGAGTGGTTTGCCACGCTCCATCATTTCTGCCGCCACGGTTTCGCGGCCAGCTCCGCGTCGCCGGTTGACCCGGTATCCCGCTCTGGAGGGATCGCCTGCTTCGCGCGGTCTTCAGCGCGACGCCGCTCCACCGCAAGTCGAGTAAACCTGGCCGTTTAACACCTCATCAGCTTCCCTTACGCGTTTCAAATCTGCGACGAGACCCTCTCCCACCCAGTCATTTCTTCCGGCCGCAGACGGCGCTTCTGCAACCAAGAACGGAAACAAGGCGCGCTTCCTGGCAGTCGTACGGTTGATCCGTCCTCCTTTCCGGTGCGACAGCCCTTGCACCCTGTGTCTGTGCCTGCAATTGCCCCGGTGACAGCCACCGCACGGCGCAATGAGTCCCATTGCGATCGCAGCAACATGGGCTGGAGCATAGACAGGGGACTATTACACGTGGTAACGATGGCGGAAAGTTCGATGAACGTCTGACGATGAGCGCGGCGTTGAAACGACTGTGCCCGCGCAAAGGAGCCGCCGCCGAACCCACATGGGTTCAACAAGTTGTCAGGCTCCAGTTCCATCGGACTCGGACGAAGTCTCGGAGTAAAGTAGTTGCGCTCAACCGTGGTTCTGGGATGCGGCCGTTCTCAGGGCGTGCAGTGCGTTGCTGTCAGTCACCGCATCGCGTTTGCACAAACTGGGCACTGCGACAGACGTCTCCATGTCTTAAGGCTGTCTCGGCTTGACTCATCTACACACCGCTAAGAATGGCTTTCCCCTCTCCAGACTTCACTCGCTACCTCTGGAACCAGTCTGAGCCGGGCGTGTTCGTCCGCACCGCTGCAGGCGGCGAGGCTTTCCAGGACTTTTGCAATCGCGCCATTTACGGCGAACAGAACCTTTCTCTGGGTGTCTATCTCAAGTTCAGCAAGGCGGTCGAACCTGCAGCTCTACTCCGCGCATTCCGCTCAGCCTGGATTTCCTTGCGCTTCGTTATCCCCACTATCGCTCTCGACACGAAGCAAGACGCCGCGGACAACACCCTGCTCGTTTACCGAACCGCGAAAGATCTCGCCGATGTCACGCAATGGGCAGAGCGCACGGCGGAACTCGTCGAGACCTCCACCAATCTCGACGACGTCCGTGCGGACGTGTGCAAGCGCACAATTCCTGATGCTGCTGGCGATCAGACCTTCGTCTACCTGGTTCCTGGCGCGTCTGCAGTCGAGTACGGCGTTCTGCTGCACACACACCACACGCCTTTCGACGGAGCGGCCACGAAGATTATTATGACGCGCTTCCTCAACATTCTGGCGACGTACGTCGACAACGACGCCCTCGCGCAACAACACCTGTCGTCCCTTTCATGGGGAAAGGAGGTGGACAACCTCCTCCCGGCTTACACGAAGGTCGTCGCCCCGACTGAACCTCTCGACGGGCCCGCGTACACGCAGACCCTCGGCGCAATCATGGGCGGCTTTGGACAGCATCTTCCCGTAAGCACCTTCGCGTATTTGTGGTTCGGTCACTATTGGGCTAACATACTGTGCAGCGCCAGCACGGCTACAGAAAGCGCGGCGAGGGGCTCGGCACTTCTCGTCGTGTCCAGCACAGGTTCTCCAAGGAGGACAGCGAGCGCATCGTCAGTGGATGTCGCGCCCTTGGTTTCACTGTGAACCAGATTGGTGAGTACAGTATAGATTTCCACCTGTTTACCTTCATTTCCGTATCACCTGTCAGGACCCTGGACTAACACGTGTTTGGCAGTGCATGCCGCAACCTATCTTTCTGCCCTGCACGATAATCCGGACGTGAAGGACGACGCTTCTTTCTTTCTGTTCGGCTTGGTCGACTGCCGCAACCGCCTCGCCCCACCCTACAACGAGCCGCTTGGCTACCCTGGCTACTGCCTTGGTATCTCCGGTATCGCTGTGCCGCTGTCAAAGGTGAAGGGCGACGACGTGAGGACGCAGCTTCTCTCCATCGCGGAAGTTATCAAGGCCGAATACGCTGCGCAAAAGGCTCTTCCCGCGCTCCTCGGAGCTGCTGCCCAGGAGGTCGAGCTGTTCCTGGCTTCCGTCAAGGCTGGACCGTGAGTTTCATTTCCTGATTGTCTCCATGGACGTATCTAACGATCGAAAGGCCTCCGCCGCCCTGGATGGGTCCATGGTACGCCGGCGACGGCATTGGCGAGCGTTACCTGCAACCCGTGTACAAGGACGCGGAGGGGAACGATCTTATCACGATCACCGAGTTCTTTACGGCCTTGAAGCAGGTGCAGCCGGGCCCGTAAGTCCTCCCGTCCTCGTAAGCGTTAACACAGCTCACCCGTCCGCATAGGTACCTGCGTGCGCTCTCTTGGGGCGGTCAAATCACGATCAGCCTCGACTTCAACGATGCCGCTATGCCAGTGGCTGACTACGAGGGGATTCTGCAGGACATCGTCAACTCCGTTCTCACGATCGCTTAGAATTCGTCGCCATTCGTCGTCGTAGAAACATCTCGTCCCTTCCCACGTGGTAAACACTAGATAGCTAGATCCAATGCAACGTGTTCTGATAGCGTACTCGATCGGTCGTTCGTTCGACGTGGGAGCGTGTGCGATGCGATCGAAGAGCGTTGCATGCAGAGCTCGATTATCTCGCGAACTTTCCATCTGATTACTTGATTATCCATCAAGTGTTGCCGTGTAAAATTGTTGAGTACATGGGAGTCATGATGTACCGCACAGATCGACGCGTTTACCGGCACGGCCGGAGTTTTGTTAGTACTTGGATACGAACGATATTCGACAGGTGTCAGGTTTAGGGCAGACATTGTTACACAAAATATACTACTAGGTCTAGAGCCTGCGGCCCATGTCATTCGCAAAAGCGTTAGAGACAGCTGTCACAGCATGGAAGGCTGGGTTCAACACTGAAAGTGTCTGTCCTTCACGTGTCAAGGCAGTGATCGGGACAGGGGGGATTCTAGGATTGGCTACACATGACTTCACACGTTCACTCGCCCGCAAAGTTCACAAGAGTGTTTCCGCTTCTGCCCATCTTTGGTCAGGAATGTCAGATACCACAGTCCTCCCTCTCGGCCACTCGGTCTCAGTCCAGTCTCTGAGTCTCAGCCAATTGCGGCTGCAGCGTCTGAAGCTGTCACATCTTCAAACCTCCCCCTGTGGTCGTACGTGTCGCGGCGTTGCAGTGCAGGCCATCACAAAACGTCACTCCGTGGTCCGATCGCACGGTGGAACTTGAAGAAGGACATGGAGCTTCGAGGATGCTGTAAAGATTCTCTTCCCGTTGCGGCCATCCCCATCTATTCCGCGTCTGAGCGCGTGCGTCCAACCGGTACCTAAACCGGTGCTTGGATTGCCAGGAGATCCGGCTTCCTTAACTTCGTAACTTCGTAGATCGACAGGGCGGGTATTCTTCAGATCCGCTTCTGCGGCGCACACTCCGGAGAACTGAGAACTGAGTCTTCATTGTGAATCGGAGAAGACAAAGTGACAACAGTGTCACTTCACCCGCTCGCCAATCCTATGCTGGCGCAGGCAGTAATGTCAATGTTAGGCCGCAGCTTTGGGGGGTTGAACTCGTAACAGTCGCCGGAGTTGTGATGGTAACTTTCAGCCGCTTTCAGATGAAACTGGGACTCGAAGCTCTGATAGGATTCTATATGAGGGTGTGAGCGCCGTACGGTAGCGTATGGTCCCGCCGATGGGCTGCTGCGTCAATCTATGTCTGCAACCGGATCAGCTCGCTTGGCTCCTTCTGACTGCTAATGTTTGCACACCGCGTGCAAATCCACATTCTCCGACCCTCGCGGTATATATAGTCCCAATACTTCCACATCTTCTCGAACTCGTTGGTTTACTTCTTCGATGGTTCCGGTAGCAATTGTGAGCTGGCGTCGTCACTTCCTGGAAATGCGACTTAGCGTTTTTTAAGATCGGTATTGCCGCGAGGCTCCCGAGCGGGACGCACAGCTCAACAGATCTCGACTACCAGTCGTTCAACGACTTCCTCCTGAAGAAAGGAGAATCATATGAACGTATTCCCGCGGACCGTCTCAACATCGACGCGTACGTCGGAAGCTCATCATACGCGCTTGACCTGCATCCTGATGGCGTTCAGTCTCCAAGGACGCGCCTTGGGGCAGGTCCTACCGAAGAATGGCTCATTCCTCAAGAACCTCGACAAATTCGATCACGTCGAGTTCGGAATTACGGCCAGAGATGCGCGTGCGATGCCTGTGGGCACCAGAGTACTCATCGAACTGGTATGTGACTCTCCGTCTCTCAGGACGCCCCGCACTGACGTCTCGCTCTCAGGCTTTCCTCGCTCTCCTCGACTCAGGAATAAACTACCGGGGAGAAAATGTCGGCTGCTACACGTCAGCGGTCTCGCATGACCTGTTCATGCTGAGCGGACAGGTAAGCCGAGTGGATGTATCCCGTGCAATGTGCTGACGATGCGCATTCTAGGACGAGTTAGAAGCGCGCGGATCCTTCGCGCAAGGACCGGCAATGGTTGCAAATAGAGTCAGCTACCACCTCGACCTGCGAGGACCGTCCTTCCCGATCGACACAGCCTGCAGCTCGAGTCTCACTGCAACGCATATTGCGGCGCAGGCGATTTCTAACGGCGAATGCGAGAGCGCTGTTGTCGGCGGGAGTCAGATCAACCTTCGGTATGTACATTCAAGCCTGATGTGTTCATCCCTGTACTAATCATGTGACCAGGGTCGTGGACTGGTTCAACTACAGTCATGGGGGCGTTCTTTCGCCTGACGGGAAATGCAAGCCATTCGATGCACATGCGGATGGGTTAGTGATCGGTAAACACGTCGTATGGCACTACTGATACCGGTGACAGATTTTCGCGCGGCGAAGGTGCAGTAGTAATGGTATTGAAGAGGCTGGACGCGGCGACGCGGGACGGCGACAAGATATACGGTACTGTGAGTATAGTACTCCGCCTCGTCCGAGCATCTCGTATTGACACGGCGAAGATCCTAGGGACTGCGATCAACTCCAATGGAAGCAGGCAGCCGGTACACGCTCCAGATGCAGTGGCTCAAGAGAAGGCTATGCGCGACGCATTCCGAAGGGCCGGTCGTCATCCTTCCGAAGTCGACTTCGTCGAACTGCATGCAACCGGGACTGCGCGTGGGGATCCCACCGAGGCTAACTGGGTCGGTCGCGTGTTCAAACGCGACAGCGAGCTGTTGATCGGGAGCGTCAAAGGCAACATCGGGTACGCAGGTGGTGCTCGAGAGACTGGCACTAATCTCACTCCGTATATGTAGGCATCTCGAGATAACCGCATTCCTCGCGTCTCTCTGCAAAGTCTGCTCAATCTTTCAGACAAGGAATATTCCGCCGACTGTCAATGTCTCGCGTCTCAATCCTGCAATTCGCTGGGAAGACAATCGCATGCGCGTACC